>JAGFMF010012069.1:12501635-12519052 GCA_019455555.1 Galemys pyrenaicus | reverse complement strand
AGTGTTTTTGTGTCTTTTGGGTAGATCCCTAGGAGTGGGATTGCCGGATCATATGGTAGTTCCATTTCTAGTAGACTGAGGAACCTCCATACGGCCTGACAGAAGGTCTTTGAGGGGGAGAAAGTGAAGGTCAGTTAAGGAGATTACTGGTGAAGGCACAGTAGCCAAGGGTATGCAGACTTAAGTTCAGCCTTCTCCACGCCTTAAGTGAAGTCACACCCCCACTTCTAGCTCCATGGATGATCATATTTGTCTAGTCAATCAGAGTTTCACATTCTTGAGGCCACAGTAATTGGGGTGGGCACATAACTTGGCAGAGTCAATCAAATGCAATGAGATTTTTTACTGGTACATCCAGGAAATACAGCCTCACATTTTTCCTGAAAGAATGGAAAATTTGGAGCTGTTATGGGCATCTAATGACCACAATGGGAATTCCTCTCTAAAATTCCAACCCAAAGGAAGTAAACTAAGAGAGAGAGAGAGGATGTGAATTCCTGTATCAAACCAACCCTATCCCCTATACTACGAAATTACATGAACTAATATATTTTGCTTTTGCATAAACATGCTGTTTGGGATAACTTTTCTGTTGTTTGCTGAAAAAAAAAAAAAAAGAACCTAAATCAATATACCATGAGTGAGTATAAGAGAGAGCCGGGTTGAACCCTCAAGACTATGACCGAGTACAGGGAAGGCAACGAGACTGAAAATATTTATATTCTGTCTTAATAAAATGAATCTTATCTGAGTCTAGTGCTTAGTGCTGAACATAAACTAAATGTCAAAAAGCATTGCAATTCTTTATATAGTAAATCAATTGTAATTTTATAAAAGGAAACAAATTTGGAAAACCTGAGGTTATGAGTTTGGACAAAGGAAGGATTTAAAACCCTCCTCACCAAAAGTTATTGATGTATGAATTATTACTTATAAATTATTGTAACTGAGAGTCTTCTTTGCTCTTGAGACCATAGTCAAGAATCATAAATGATTTCTGTTTCAGAGACTTTCTTTCCCATATCATCTTGAGTTCTTTCTCAACCCCAGAGCTTCCTTTTCATAGGAAAGGTGGGATAGTACAAAGAGACATTCAATAGATGAATGGAATGGGTCATACAAGTTAAGAAAATTGCCCAAGGTAATAGATAACTGTTGCAGCCAAGATGGGAGTTTGGGCCTTCCCTTCCCAAACGCAATGAGCTCTCTGCCAGTGTTACAGGGCAGGGAGAGGAGTACTTTAGGAGAGGAGCACCCCAGAACCCCCAAGCCTGCCCTCTCTGAATGGGTTCTGCCATTTGCTGTATTAAGATAATATATAAAACTTTTAATGGAAAGGAACTTTAATATAATTAGGGTACAATATAGAAAGGATAAAGAATATAGCGATTAAGTTAAGCATTTAAAGTTATTTATTTTTTTGAGGGTAAAAGTTTAGCTAAATAGGATTGGCTTAAAGCAAGGCTTAAAAGCTTGCCACACGTTTAAAGGATTTTTAGTAGTGATTTATATAAAAGGGTTAGAAAGAGTTAGATAAATTTGGGAGAAAAAGAGTAAAATTAAAATTAAGATGAAAATTGCTATTGTTAATTTTTTTGCGGGTTTCTTACTTACATTTGTTTTAACTAGTTTAAGACTAAAAAGTGAGTGCAGCTTTTTTATATGTGGCTCTGCTCCACATGTGTCCTCCAGGTCTCCTTGTTGCTCCCCATCTTGCTTTTTTTTTTTTTTTTTAGCTTTATTTACTTAGGGCAGAACTAGGATTTTGAAATTTTCCTTTTTTTTGGGACGGCCCTGTTACACCAGGAGCACCAGAAACAGCGAGTGCCTTTGGAATTCTTTCATTGTTCAACACACATCTATTGCACCAGGTTCTGAGGATATGAAGATAAAGAAGACAAAGTTCCTGGCTTCAAGGTATTTCCAGTCTAGTCAGGAAAACTGTCATACAAACCAATAAACATAGTGGGATGTAGCAAATGAAGTTATACCGTTTGTATCTGGAAACTATGGGTCTGGAGGGAGTATTTGGGAGAGTGGGGGTTGGGAGAAGTATGGGAAAGAGACAGTTGTCTGAGGAGATAATCTTGATGGTCATGTGTAAACTCATAATGAAAAGAGTAAATATATATTTAGCTGTTATAAATGAAATCATAAATATACCAAATTAAAGTTTAGCATTATTGCAATTTTACCAAGAAGAAATTCTGTAGAGGATGGAAAAACTCCTTCTCCTTCAGATACCAAAAAAAGATCATTTCCTTATTGCTCTCAATTTCATGCTCCTGGACAGATAACATCACAAGAACTCTTTCTACTTCTAATTTTCTGATCTTCTGATCTCTTGTCATGAGCCTAGGATTTGTGAGACAAAACTGGGTGATGGTAAGTCAGGGAATATGAGAGGTGGATCCTGGTGATACTTTGATTTATCGAAAGAAAAATGGATTTCATCTTTGCCCCTTTCCTGCTACAGAGCTCCTAAACTCTTTGGAATTTCCAGTGATCAGAGCTATAATAGTGCCCTCTGTTATTCACAACAACCCCCTTTCAAGGACACCTTAGTTTATGTTAATAAGGTGATTTTTGGAAAACCCTTAAGGTTGGGATCTGGTTGCCAAGGGAACCAACTCTGTGATTAGAATGCTTGAATTTTCAACCCTCCCCAAATACCCTAGGGAGAGGAAAGGGACTGGAGGTTGAATTAATCCCAATGGCCAGAGATTTAATTATGTCTGTCTACTTAAGGAACCCTCCATAAAAACCCCAAGACAGGATTCAGAGAGCTTCCAGATTGTCAGAGAACTGTCGTTCAGTCATATGACTACATCTAATGTATAAGCCTCAGAAGCAGGTTAGAGGGTGGACAGCTAGCAGATGCCACAATAGCATCTGTAAAAAAATTTTCTGAATTCTTTATTTATCATTGTATCAGATATTTTCCATATTTGTTCATAGTCTTCATTATTGTGGTAGATTTTATTACTTTTGAAAATACTTGCTGCCTCTTCCTCTGGAGTCATGTCTACAGAGTTATCGCTGGTGGGCCTCCCTTAAGAGCTATATCTGTCCCTTGGCTAGAACACTTGGCCACGTGACTTGTATTGGCCAGTGGCTCTTGACCAGAATAATATATCTCATATCTGAGTATAGTTTCAAAGCTATTGTACTGGGCCTCCCTGGTGGTGCAGTGGGTTGAGTGCTGCCCTGTGAAGCATTGGCGGCACAGCAGCGCGAGTTTGATCCCCAGCCAGGGAGGGGACCCACATGGAGCAGATCTCTCCTGCCTCGCCCACTGCTCCCCTCAACAGTGTATTTCAGGCAATCCACCTGTTATGCTCCCCACTCTGTCTCTGGTGAATCCTCTTACCCCCTGCCTCTGGCCTGTTCCCCAGTTCTTGTATACATAAGTAAATAAAATCTTTAAAAAAAGAGCTATTATACTATTTTATGGGATTAGTCCTTCCCACTGAACCCACAGACTTGCAGCTAACCTACAAAGGATAAGTACCTGAGTAAGAACTAAACCAGTGACAGTCAGGAATCATCTCTTACTGGAACACAATCTAGCAAAATCTGACTGAAAAGATAATTATAATGGCTGCATTATTATTATTCCAAGGTGATAAACACCCTGATTTTTTAGTTCATTCTCCTAATATCAGAAAAATTTAGGTAGCTTTCAATTTTCTTCAATTATAAATAATGCTGACATGCATGTTTATGTGCAAATTTTGTTGTTTCTGTTAAATAATTTTTAAATTATTCTGTTAAATTAGTATACATTTTTCAGGGTAGAAAACTGAGTCAACATGGTGATGTGTGGTCATCATTATTGCTCTTATTTCCAAAACAGGTATATTAAGTCAGTTTCCAGCAAAAGCACAGAAACCATCTGGTAATTTTAACAGAGGGCAAATGAAACTGAAAACTAACTTTGCAAGTAATAGAGAAGCTGAAAAATCAATGGTAGTAAGATAAACCAGAGACTGGCGACAACTGGGAAGTGCGGCAACCCGGATGGGTGAAGGGACACTTGGATCCCATAGAATTGCCAGCGCCCAGAAACCAGGGGCATCTGAAGAGAACTAGACGCATGATGGGGTCTGCCCATTAGAGCTGTTTAGTAGTAGCTGAGACCATTAAGGGATATTTCGTCTGACAAAAACTGGATCTGTGGAAGTGACGCTATAAGCAAGAGAAAGCGAGAGGGAGAATAGAACTTTGAACTTTGTCTCTTGTTGCTGTGCGATCTCCTGCAAGTACTGTCTATTGAGCAACCAGCTCAGAAGCCAGAGAACAAAGTAGCCTGGGAGCTAGTTACTTGTGATAGGAACAGGCAAAGAGAAAGGCAGCGAGATAGCTGATTGCAAACTGGACAGCAGTGAATGAGTGTGTCATTTTACTAGTCTTTCTGGCAGAGTATCTTCTTGTCACAAATGTTCTTTGGCATGGGAGGTAATGTAACTTAGTAGTGGAGAGCGCTCCCTCTGACTGAATCCTGCTCTGAGCACTTCCCAGTTCTGTCGCTGTGGGTGAGTTGCGGAACCTCTTTAGGTCTCATTTTCTCATATATAATAAAATGCAAAGATTAAATGATGCAAAATATAAGTATATTTTATACATTAAATACATAGAGCCTAGCATGAAATAGGGTCTCCATAAATAGTAGCTAATATAATTATAAGGTAAAACATGAAATCTCTAGATTAGTTTCATTGTCACTCCTTCCGTGTCTATATGAGTTAAACATCTTCCAATACATCACCTTATATATTTCCTCGAGTCAATTGTCTGTTCCTTCCCCTAACTCCGGGGTTTTTGCGTCTTTCTTATACATTAGAATGACTTATTAATGTGGTATAGTTATTAATCTTTTGTCACATTTCAAATTGCTTGAAGCTAGAGAAGTCGTTCTTATACAAAACGGAAAAATCCTCCATTTTCTTCTAGAATAAGATTATGCTGTATAATGACTTACCTGATCCCAGAATGTTCTCTGCCGCCTCCACACTGCAGCTGCCCAGAAGGAGGACAGGGGCAGTTGTGTGCCTTCCCATTAACAGAGCAACCTGGAAGTTGCATACGGCTCAGCCTCTTACATACTCTCAGCCAGGACTGAGTCCCATGACCACATCGAATTACAAGGGACACTGGGAAATGAAGTTTTATCTTAAGTAACCATATACTCAGCTCAAAGTCCATTGCGATTGAAGAAGAAACAAACACGTTGGGGGAACTGCAAGCCTCTGCGATTCTGTTATTCCTTTTTTGTTTTTGCCCATAATCAAAACTTTATTGAAAAACTGACACCGAAGTAGGAGATGACTGTTGTGTACCTTATTTAGCTCAACATAATTACATATGTTGGTACCTTAACTAGAATCCTTGAACCGATAAGGTTTTCCATGCTACCACACAAATTCAGAAAGTTGCGTAGTGCTCTAGTGTTCCTTTCTTCTGAACGAACACCTTCTGTGAGTGTGGCTTTTCCCCTGCTGGCTGCACAACCCTGTTTGAACTACCTACACAAAGAGCCACTGCCCGAGTGTGGCTGAAAACTGCCGTTATCTTGTTATCTTGTAGCAGGCTGGACATTTTACATCCATAAAAGAAGAATTTGGACTTTGAACTCGCCATTTCTTTTTATGAGTTTTCGTTTCCTCTTCCAAGGACATGTAGCAAATCTCTAGCCAAAGGCATGTTGATCCTTTTGTAAGCTCAGGTGTTCCCATTCTGCCACTAGTCACCTAAACCTCTAAACTTGCCCTTCTTCCCACACATGGAACATACCTGTCCCCAAAGGAGAAAACTCGCAAGTATAGTACGCTTACTGCCTGCCTCTCAAAGTCCAGGATCTTGAGAGATATGTGACCACCTATGTCAGGTTCAGATGTGTCGCCTTATGATCCTGCAATCTGTAAAAAACAAGAGAGCTACGTGCCCCTCCACAACATCATGGTGGAGTCAGAGCAAGGTGACAAGAACAGGAACACTGACGCTGAAAAGGGACAAGTGGAGCGCACTCAGCACTCATCAGCTTGCAGCAATTTAGTCCTCCCGGTTTGGGAATGCAAAAGCTCCTTGTCTAGCATGGACTTAAATTCCTTGACAGCCCTAGTTCTGCTCTTAAAGGAATCTCCTATTCATTCTTCTCTCTGGCTCTATGGTCTTCTAGAAGGTTCATTTCCATTCATTATTGTGAGCACATCTGGAATGGGTCTTTCTTGGGGTTGTTCAGTTATCATAACCTGTTCCCTGCTGAGCAGTTTGGGGGTCTTGACACTACTTGAGGTTCTAATGGTCACAGCCATTTGCAAGGCAGGCTTTCGGTTTCTTCAAGCTTTTGGATCCCCTCTAACACTTAACAGGTTTCTGTTCTATTTGCTGTCTGTCACTTATATATCAAAGTATCCAGAGCCCAAGATTTGTTCCAGACAAATTCTGCTCCTTCACTGTTCTCTACGCTGACTCATCTTCCTCTCCTTCAATTGGTGGTTGCTTCCTTCAGGTCTTCTTAATAGGTTTGGGTGGAAAGCTGACATCCTCACTGTGCTCTTTACCTTTGATCTGGTTCTTCTTTACTGGCCAAGAAAGAAGGAACAGGAGGAGCTACAGTTTGATCTCTTACCAAGTCTTCCCTTTTTGCAGCCTCTTTAAACTGTCCCACTGTGGAGCTGCAGAAAGCAGTCGGCTCTTGGCGTTGTGTGGGGCTCTGAAATCTCAGGCCGCGGGCAAAGAGTGACTCTTGCAGAGCTACGTTCACTTCCATTTTTGGTTGCTGTCTGGCTAGCTCTGACTGGGGTCCATCCCTCTGCAGGATGTTGCTAAAAGTAGCAAGAAGCAGCAGACACTGCTCCTCGTTATAAATCTTTCCCATTTACCCATTGCTATTGCTTTGGATGCCTGTGAGCTGCTTTCCAACATCTTGCTGACCTTTGAGAACGCTGTGCCTAGCTAAGATTTCTGCTTTCTTAGAAGAGAGAGAAATTGATACTGGGGGAGACCTAGCACTCCCTGCCACAAATGCCTATTGATTTGGACAGGTTCTTAATTCCACGCCATATAATGAATCAGCAATTTGTAGAAGGCACGGGGCCAGCAAAATAGAAAACTGGCACTCTCTGATTGCTATATCATGCGGTATCAAAGGACTCACTGTGAAGGAAGAAACCCAGACAGCTTCCCTCCCATCATCATAAAAAAAAATTAGTACAGCTAAACTTTTGCTAGTTTTGATATGATTAGTATAAATGCTCAAAGATTATTTCATAACTGCCAATGAACTTGACTTTCTGCCCCCTGTCAAATACTTGATTGTAAAAGTTCAGTAAAATAGGCACATGGTAAGTTTAAGAACTCTAAAGAGAACCCATGTGCCTTTTAAAAAATTTTTGTGTGGAAGAACTGGGTTGTAGGTCAGAGGTGCGGGGGTGAGAGAGTTCACCAGAGACAGAGTGAGAAGTCAATTTCAGATTGACTGAACTATATTGCTGAGGGGAGCAGTGGGCTAGACAGGAGAGGTCTACTGCACCATGTCAGTAAGTTCCCTGGCAAGGGATCGAACTCAGGCCATAGCTGTGATAGTGCTGAGACTTAATCCCTAGGCCACCCAGGAGGCCCCCAACCTATGTGCTGTTTTAAGTTTTCAACATGTTTGTCAGTTTCCTAAAGTTACTTAAAAAATATTTCATTTTCTTTTAGTTATATTTAATGTAGATTTGGAGCTGGTAACATATTTTAAACACCTCAGGATGTTTTTTCCTTTCTTATATTATAAAACAAACCTTAAAAAGCATGAGAAACTAATGATTATCACAGATTTTTCTTGCTCTTCTCAATGTGTTCGTTTTCTTTCTTACATGTCATTCTCTTGATGTTCATTTTGTCTGATTCCTCCAGATTCCTTCATCTCTAGCACTAAAAATACCTTCATTAGTCTACACTGTCAAAATACAAATTAAATACCAATTTTATTTGCATATGGATACTGTTCTAAACAGAAATTCTTGAGCAAAGTCAACAAGCTTCAAGAAGTTTATATTATTATAGTTATTTATAATGACCTGAAATATGAGGGACTTTGGTCTACTTTGTTCCCTGCCATAAACTTGCTACCTAGAATAGTGTTTGGTGGACATCAGTAAGTATTTACTGGGTTAATATATTATTGGATTTTTCTTTGAAGTAATCCTAAAATACACTAGAAAATATTTAGCCAAAGTAGTTGGAAGATAGTTGGGTCTTTTCAGTTCTAACACTGAGAAGGCACAGTGGAGTTATGTAATTCAGACTATTAAAATTCATGAAAGTATTCAGACTGGGTGAACAACAGTTAACCTGAGTCTTACGTGTCTGGATATTCATTCCAGGAGATAGGGGGAGGGACAGACACTGTGGGAGCCACAGTTATGTGATACCATGTCTCAGAAGTATGTCTCTGGTGGGAGATAAAGGCTGAGCAGACACTGATCCAAATGATTGGTAACATTAATATTGAAACAAACATTTTCAAGTGTTGTTCACATAGTCGCCTACTCTGCTCTCACAACAAATTTGAGAAGTGGTTTCTATCATGATTTTCATTTTACAAATGTAGAAATTGAGCTGTGGAGACATGAGGGGCTTGTCCAAAGTCCCACAGCTGATAATTCACAGGGCCCTGACCTGAAGGTTTTGGACAATGAAGGTTAGTTTGGATAAGAAGTCACACTGTGTCTTTGTTATTTGTTTGCTTTTCTCTCTTTTTGTTCTTCATTTGCTCGCTTGTTTTTTTAAGAAGTCATGCCTCTGTACTCTTGGCCTTCCGCTACTCAGAAGTTCTTGCTGCCTCTCATCCACTTCTGCAGCCGATCTCCTTTTCTTCTTCTTAAGGACATTTCTCCTGGTGCTGTACTGTGTTTACATGCCCTGAGTTAATAAAGTGCTTCTTTTCGATTGTGCAAAGTGATGCATAATATTGCCGGGTCTTCAAGAAAGAAATAATGATGATGAACCAGAGTCCTGGGCTTACAGATTCCTGGAAGAGCTATTTGGTAGAAGCACTCTGTTGTTATGGACTGAAGGCCTGTACCCCTCCAAATTCGTACATTGAAGTCCTAAACTCCAATGCGCTTGGTGGTGGAACCATTAGAAGGTAGTTAGGGTTAGATGAGGTCATGAGTGTGGCACTTCATGACGAGGTTAGTGTTTATATTAAATGAGGAAGAGAAAGAGCAGTCTCTTATTCTCTCCCCCTGCACGTATGACTGAAGGAAGGCCATGTGAAGCCATAAATGTGGTCTGAAATTCAAGTAGAGGGCTCTCAACAGGAACTGAATTGGCTGGCACCTTTATCTTGGACTTCCCAGACTCAAGAACTGTAAGAAGTAAATCTCTGCAGTTTAAGTCACCTAGTCGGTGGAGTTTGTTACGGTAGATCAAGCAGAGTAAGACATCTAAGCAGAGAAGACAAACTTCTCTGTAGACACCTTGGCCAACAAAGTGATGGGTAAGTAGTCAAGATGGAGCACTGTTTTTGCCTAGACTGGAAACTGACTTAAATGACCTTTACATGCATCCTCTCTCCTGACCCTGAACCTGGATGCTTTTTTATCATTATGGATGACCCTCCTATCCTTGATATTTTTTGCTCTGAAATCTACTTTGATATTAATATAACCACTCAGGCTTTATTTTTGTTATTTTAAAAAATATTTATTTGTTTATGCATACAAGAGCTGGGTACAGGCTAGAGTCACAGGAGGTGAGAGGATTGACCAGAGACAGAGTGGGGAGCAGAACAGGCAGATCTACTGAACACTGCTGAGGGGAGCAGCGGGTAAACAGGAGAGGTCTGCTGTGCCATGTGGGTTCACCTCCCCAGCTGGAAGCAGGGATTGAACTCATGCTGCAGTGGCTGCCCATAGCTTCATAGTCTTCTACTTAACCCCTTGTGTCACCAGGGAGGCCCCATTCAGGCTTTATTTTGACTGGTATTAGCATGGTATTATATATTTCCCATGCTTTTACTTTTAACCTATTTTCATCTTTAAATTCAAAGTGGATTTCTGATATGGAACACATTTTTTAAAAAAGATTTACTTTATTTATGCATACAAGAACTGGGGTGTAGGCCAGAGGTGTGGAGGTGGTGAGAAGATTCACTAGAGACAGAGTGGGGAGCAGAACAGTTAGATCTACTGAAATTCACTGCTGTGGGGAGCAGTGAGGGAGACAGGAGAGGTCTGCTGCACTTTGGGGATCGAACTTGTGTTGCAGTGGCTGCCGATAATTTCATAGTACTGAGACATAACCCCTTGCACCATCAGGGAGGCCCTGATACATTTGGATTTTACTTTTTCATCCAATCTGACCTCAAAGATTGCTAGTTCTATTCATATTTAGTTAATATCTCAAACTTGTAAAAGTTCTTTATTGTGTGGTGTGTGTGTGTGCGTGGCATCATATTTATATATATTTTATAAATAGGGGTACGTGCATATATATATTGGACAGTTGGGACAGTGTGATCTAAAATCTTTTTTTCTGATGGGGTGAGCATGAAGACCATGACTTTAGGGAGAATGTAAACAAGTAACTAATCCTTACTTCAGTTGAACAGAAATAGAAATGGAGGGTGAGACAGGTACTGGACACCACATAACTCTTCACCGAGTGGCACCTCTGGAATAATTTATGTGAATTATGTTTCCTGGAATTGTAATCAGCAATGATTTTTGCTAGAGGATCCATTTGGAGAAAAGAATTACAGAGTCATGTGTGAAAACAGTGCTTGGGGGTCCAGAAAACTCTTCTGATACTAACCACTGCTAAAGAATTCAGGAGGATTGTCCTGTGGAGGGAGATGTGTATACAGGGGGAAGTGTTGGAGGGGAGGATACTAGACAGAAAAGATCTGGAAATCTGTATAAGGGTCTGTTGAGTCTGTGACTGAATACTAAGCTGTGCAGACAGCTCTTAAATACAAAGTATGTCTGAAAGTTATGAAGACAAAAGTTTCAGGTATTACCTCTGAAAAGCAGATAGTTTATAAAAGTTAATGCTTAAAAAACATGCTATTCAAATACTTTACTTGAGTAGACAAGTATATTGTTAAAGCAAATTGGTAAGCATCTATTTTAAAAGCTTGAAAGACTAAATGTGTATACAGACTGTCTAAAGATTATCTCACTCAGCAGTAGGCTTCTTCATTTTATTTTGTGAATGTCTAAAAGCAATCTAAAGCCTGATATTTTCTAAGTTGTGGATTGAAGGTGTGAATTTCCCTCAGCCCTTATAGGGAAACACTTTTGAATTCATTTCCCTGACATGAGATTGCTCTCCCCAAAGCAATTGCGGAGGAAACATTAAATGCTGAAGAGCTACAATTGGAGAAAAGGGTGCCACAAGATGTTTTTAATCAGAGTTGTGTAGGAATACATTTAATCACTGTGCAATAGAAAACGTGAAAGGAACACTTTGTTTAAGGCACTCATTGACTGAGAAGTTCATTTAAACGGTCTTCTTTTTCGCCCTTGTCTCTGGCTTTCTGTTTTCAAATTTTTTTTTGCCAAGATCAAACTCAATATTATGGTTTGTTAGCTATTTTGCTGCCCACCCTTACCACCAGCTTCCAGAATCTTTATCCTTTGAACTATAAATGGAAATTCACATGTTTTGCTTTGTGTCCTTGCAAGCTATGGTTGTCTCTGACAATTCCCTTTTCATTTGAGAAAAGCCAGAGTGGTGCTGTGGAGTTTCAGTCATATTCTCCCTGGTATCAAATGTCACAGCTGGGTTGCATGAAGGTTTATTTGTAGTATAACAGCATTCCCTTTAGATCTCAAGGGGCCTCTATCTCTAAAATCACTTGTCTACAGCAACTTCAGGGAGAATAACTTGACCTTTTTAAAAGTAAACTTTCCAACTGAATATCTCCCTCTGGATCAAGGTTCAGATGACTCTGTGTGTGTGTGTGTGCAGGTGTGTGCACGCACATGAGAATGTATGCATGGCTTGAACTTTTAGGTTAATGTGGATTTTGACTTTTGAAAGTGATATAGTGTGTCTTTGACTTCCCAAACAGAGAGAACTTCAGTTCATTGTGGTGATGAGTAAACCCTAATTACTGTGGCAGGATAATTTATTGAGATCTTAATGAATGTTCTTCCTCCCCATTCCGGAAAGTTAGCCAATTCTTTTTGTGGTCCTTTCCAAATTTTTATCTTTGTAGGCAGAAATCAGGTGACCAGTCATTCCACTTTGCTCAGGACTTAGGGAGACAGAGTTCATGGAACGTGGAACTTTCAGTACTAGGATTAAGAAAGTTCCAGGCACACTGGGACAAGTTGGTCATCCCAGGAAGAATTCATCTGGAATTTTTCCTAATCCCTGAATTCACTGAAGAGAGGTGTCTCTAAGAGCAAAAAGAGAGTGATATATTTACATCAACTTTCAATTAAAATATAACTCACTTTCTCTCTCTCTCTCTGTGTATATATGTCACCTAATGAACATATAACTATTATCCAGATCAAGAAAGAGAATATTTCCAGAATCCCAGAAGCCCCCTTGTGCATGTTTTTAGTCATGCACATTCCCCCTTGAATAACCATGTAAGGGAAGAAAAATAACTTTCCCTCTATTCTTCTGGGTTCTTGGCTGAGACCTACTGTAATAAATGACAGATTAACAGGGGGAATAAAACCCAAATTTATTAACATGTATGCCTTAAGAAATAAGATAAACAAAATCCTGATTTTTCAAAAAGATTTTATTTATCTGTGCATACAAGAGCCAGGGTATAGGCCAGAGGTGCGGAGGGTGAGAGGATTCACCAGGGACAGAGTGGGGAGCAGAACAGGCAGATCGACTGAAATACACTGCTGAGGGGAACAATGGGCGAGGCAGGAGAGGTCTGCTGTGCCATGTGGGTCCCTCCCTGGCCGGGGATCCAACTCATGCTGTAGTGGCCGCAGAAGCCCCACAGTGTGGTGCTCAACCCCTTGCGCCACCAGGGAGGCCCGAAATCCTGATTTAAATGCGGTCAGGAGACTAGAAAGAATAGTGTCCACACTGCTCAGTCAGCAAACTTCAACACTCACCATGCCATGCGTCTCTGGAGGGAAGTGATGTTGCTCCTCTAGCTATGGAAAGAAGGAAAAGGTCATAGGGAAGCTACACAAGGGTTTGTGGGCCCTGTGGTTCAGAGAAATGCATCTGTGTCTCTTTTTTTTTTAAAGATTTATTTATTTATGCACACAAGAACTGGGATACAGGCCAGAGTCACGGGAGGTGAGAGGATTCACCAGACAGAGTGGGGAGCAGAACAGGCAGACTGACGGAAACACACTGCTGAGGGCAGCAGCGGGCACAGAAGGAGAGGTCTGCTATGCCATGTGGGTCCCTCCCTGGCCGGCAGCAGGGATCGAACTTGTGCTGCAGTGGCTGCTGTTTGCCTCATAGTGCGTTGCTTAACCCACTGCGCCACCAGGGAGGCCCGCATCTGTGTCTCTTACCATGGCACCACACAGTTCAATCTGCCCTTTTCTGTCTCAGAATAAACCTGTTTTGCTGTGGAAATAATTGATTGCTTTTGTTTGAGGTTAACAATCTCATGTGTAGATAGGAGAAACCCAGAAAAACTGAGTAAAACTTTTCGAATTACCATTTTCAGTTAAAGACAAAAGAAACATATTTGGGGTTTCTCAAAACCACCTTCAGTTTAGATAATTCCCTACAAAGATTAGCAGAACTCACTGAAACCAGTTATGTTCACAGTTACATTTATTGTGGGAAAAGGCTACATTAAAAGCCAAAGATGAACGGGGAGGTCTGGAGGGCTCCATTCTCAAAGCTTGCATTGTTCTTGGGACACATTACCCTCTTGATATCAATGTGTAACAATGCCCAGAGTATTGTCAACAACATTCCATGCATGCTGGGAATCCGGGAAGCTCACTCAAATTTCGGTGAAAGTTTGAAGCTTCATTATGTAGGTATGATTAATTAAATTGTGATGGGATTCAACCTTCAGCCTCCACCTCCTCACCACCCCCCACTCCTGCCCCCAACACATGGTTAGTCTTTCTAGGGTGGCCAGTCCACATCAGAAAGAATATTTGACATAGCTGGTCCTACCCTGCATCATTTCAGTGTAAACTCTCAGGTATGGTTCAAAGGGCTCAAGATGAACAACAAAGACACTCCTATTGCAGAGGAATTTCCAGGGGTTTAGAAGTTACCTTAGAGCACCAGGACAAAGGCCAGAGTAATCCCGGTAGGCCAAATTCCTTACTACACAAGGTCTTTTCCCCTTTCTTCTATAAGACTTCTGGATTCAGGTGGAACAATGAGAAGGGGATTGTTCCAGTAAAGATTGTGCTATCTGCCTCTTGGGAATGGACACTCAAAACAGAATTTAAGATGATTTATAGAAAATAAAACAATGTTACAGCTCTGTGTTGTAAGGTTTTGTTCTTTCTTTTAATCCCAGAACTACTCTGCCTGTGCAGAAGTACCAGGGCATCAACTGAGAACAGCTCTCAGCCACAACTTTCATTGTAATGATTATCCCTCTTCATAATTTATATCTCATATTAATACTCGAGCTCTTTCCCCCCGGGGTGGGATAATTCTGAGGGCTGTGGATCTGTTCCAGTTGCCCAGAAAAGTATTTGGTTTAATAAGGCATCTCATCTCCTTCGCCGCCTTTACCGGGTGATTTGTGTTCAACCTCAGTAAACAACTTGCCCCTGGATCTTTGTTTCAGAGTTAGTTTCTAGAGGAGCCCAAACCAAGGCACAACTCTTTCTGTTGCTAAGAGGCAAATGTTCCTTTTTTAAAAATGGGCTTATTAGGAATAAAGGAAAGGAAGCTGATGGTTCCCCTACACCATTCTTCTCTCTGGTTCCTTGCAATGGATTCTCAGGTTAATAACTTCACTCCAGGCAAACACGTGGGCTAGAGTGTTCTCCTTCATGTGCTTTAGAATTCTTTTTTGCTGTGAACTCATTTTCAGGGGAAATTATTTTTCACGAGAGTCTGCTGTATGCCCTGGGCTAAGGATGGTGTCTCAATTAGATGGCTTAACACTTGCTTCTGCTCTATCTGCTCTAGTTTTTGTAAAGTTCATAGATTAAGGATCAATTTTATGTAAGTTTGTCAGTGGAGGGTACTCATTCTCTAAGGTAGTGCAAACTGTACACATCCCCAGCAGAGACAACTTAAGAGGTTCAGTATCTTGCAGGTAACTCTTTTGCCCCAGTGGCCCAAGATGGGTGCTGTGCTTATATACATTTCACTGCTTTCTCTGACTGAGGACAGAGAGCCCTTCCTGGTGCCCACCTGTATTTAGAGAGAGCTTCAGTATGGTTTCCTGATTTGACTTGCTCCTTCAGCTTGGATTCCAGTCTCTTCTGTGACAAGAGCCCAGCTCCCTGCAGTGTGTCTCTGGGCCGACTACTCCCCAAGCAGCCTGACTTCAATTCTTCCTACTGCTTGATTCTAACATCCTTTGTTCAATGCCTGCGGATTTGCATTTGAGCTCAGCACTGTTTCAGAAATGTATTTTTGCAGTTTGTCTAGCATTTCTATGCTAGGTGTAAACTGCATAAACTCTCAGCATGTCATCCTGTCCACAATGAAGACTTTTTTCCTTTGCATTCTACAGAGTAGATTAGTTCTTCACAGTCCATCCTGGGAGAGGGTCTTGGCTTAACTTTAATGTAGCCACAAAGCTTCCCAAAGCAGAAGAGTCATCCAAGAGCAATTCAAGCCTTTGCTTCAAGCATTTAGGCTCTGTCTCAGGGTTCAAACATCTCAGAAACAATTTTTTAGGCAGATCTCATGGTTAATGTACCTGAGCTCTTTCTTTCATCAGAGGTCTCTGTAAGAGGAAATTTCTTCTCAACCACATACATGGTACAAGATGGGGTCCTATTCTTTTTTATAAATTATTATTTTAAATTTAATTTTATTTATATATTTTTTACATCAATTGTGGTCCCCATGGATTTCCCACCACCATTTCACCAGTGCACCATCACCTCAGTCCCTTGTGCTCTTTCTGCCCTAAACCCATTCCCTCCCCCTTCCCACAAAGTGTCCCCGATTTTCCTTGTCTTTTTGTTTTTGTTGTGTTTTGTTTTTATTATTATTATTATCATCATCATTATTGTTATTATTCTTTTCCTTGGTCGCTTATTTGGTTCCCATATATTCTTCCTAGGGGTGAAACCATCTGGTATCTTATTCTTGATACTGGGAGAGATAAATAGCAAAAGTTATCTACCCTCATGCTGGAGAAGATTGACTTCAGGGAATTCCAATTCTTTCTTTGCTCCAGAATAAATGGCATGCCCATCTTGAAAGGTCATCTAAGATAGGGAAAGGCCAATGACTCTCAAGTCAAACATCTGTGTCAGAGAGATTTTCAAAAGTTAAAACGTGACTCTCATACAAATGTCGAATGGACGTGTATGATAGATTTTATTCAGTTCATTAATGAGGGGATCAAAAAGATGGTAATGCTGGTTCAAAGAACATTTTGAGGACAGTCATGTTTATAGCCCAGCAGGAAAGGTAGTTTTAAGTAATTTAATAAATGAACTAAGTTCGAGACAAAATTGGTTAATGTCCAAAGGGCAATGAAAGTATATAAGGTATACTTTCTATTGAACAGAAAAATTACCATATAAGTTCAGAGTCTGAGCCCTTATTTAATAGTCAATGACAAAATCATAGATCGGTATATACTCTAAATAATTAAATTATCCTTAGATGATCCTGTCAATATTCCAAATGGTATCGAAAGGACAATATAACCAAATTCGTCTCCTCACCTTATTTCCCAAGTTTTAAAAAAAATTTATTTATTTATGCCTACAAGAACTGAGGTATAGGCCAGAGATGCGGGGCACTGAGAGGATTTACCAGAGACAGAGTGGGGAGCAAAACAAGCAGATGTACTGAAATACACTGCTGAGGGGAGCAGTGGGCAAGACAAGAGCGGTCTGTTGTGCCATGTGGGTCAGCTCCTTTGCCAGGAGTCAAACTCATGTCCAATGGCTGAAGATAACTTGATAGCGCTGTGCCTTTAACCCCTGTGCTCCCTGTGCTGCCAGAGAGGCCCATTGTTCTTTTAGTTTTAGTGCCTGAGGCATTAAGAGCTACATCTCGGACTTGGTCCCCCTGTACTATGGTATGGATACAGCAACTGGGTAGGACTTTGGGTTTATTTTTCTTAGGAAGAAAGGGTGTGTGTAGGGCCTCCCCTGGTGGCGCAGTGGGTTAAGCAACGCACTACGAAGCAAATCGCAGCCACTGCAGCACGAGTTCGAGTTCGATCCCTGCTGCCAGCCAGGGGGGGGACCCACATGGTGTGGCAGACCTCTCCTGCTGTGCCCGCTGCTCCCCTCAGCAGTGTACTTCTGTTG
>JAGFMF010012069.1:12487139-12499445 GCA_019455555.1 Galemys pyrenaicus | reverse complement strand
CAGAACAGGCAGATCAACAGAAGCACACCGCTGAGGGGAGCAGCGGGCACAGCAGGAGAGGTCTGCTGCACCATGTGGGTCCCCCCCCTGGCCGGCAGCGGGGATCGAACTCGTGCTGCAGTGGCTGCGATTTGCTTCGTAGTGCGTTGCTTAACCCACTGCGCCACCAGGGGAGGCCCAGGGTTAACATTTTAAAATTAATTTGTCAGTCATGTACATGTCCATATAACTTAGGGGTTTCATTTTTACATCTCCGTAGGTTCACGTGTTTCACTCACCCTCCTGCAAACCTCCCATGACAATGTCCTATTAATAGAGGTTAGCTTTAATAAGATCCTCCCAGGCAACCGCTTCTGTATCTCGTTTTGTGTGATACCACACGAACCTGATTAACATTCTGTTTTGTTGCACCCCAACAGTACTTGTCAAACCAGAAATGGGAAGGGTGAGGCTCACATTCACCAAAACCTGTGACATGACTGTAATTCTCATTGGTCTGTTGTCAGACACGAAAGGAGAAGCATCTCTCTTCTGGCACTCAGGGCGATTTCAAGAAACAGTAGGAAACTGTCAGTGGAATTAAACGTCCTTTGCTCTGGAGTACTTTTCTTAGTCTTTCAATCTCTCCATCCAAGGAGACAGGTTAGGTGACCAGGTGAAGTGAAAGAGAGCTGTACATCCCACAGAGCTTGAAATACTGATGATAAATCATATAATGGCCTCAGTGGTAGAGACAATATTTCCCCAGGATTCATCATATTTCCTAGGTCTTTGTAAAAAGCAATTTGTAATTGTATGTATTTTGTTGAGAAATTTTCCATTTTAGCAAATACAGCTCTCTTAAGACTGCTGGCTTATGGAGAACCAGCCCAGGCTGCCCTCTGTCAGTTGTGGCTTCTAGGGATCGATCCAAAGATTCACAGATAATTTCTAAAAAAGATTTATTTATTTATGCATGCAAGACTGGGGTACAGGCCAGAGGTGTGGGGGGTGAGAGGAGTCATCAGAGACAGAGTGGGGAGCAGAACAGGCAGGTCGACCGAAATACACTGCTGAGGGGAGCAGCGGGCAAGGCAGGAGAGGTCTGCTGCACCATCTGGGTCCCCTCCCTGGCAGGGGATGGAACTTGTGCCGCAGTGGCTGCAGATGCTTCATAGTGCAGCGCATAACCCCTTGCGCCACCAGGGAGGCCCAAGAGATCCATTCTTCTGAGTAACGTTGATAGGGAAGTGAGAATACACAGACCTCATCTTGTAAGGGAAGCCCAGAGTAACACCCTTGATCATGTTCTGTTCATGACTACAGATAGTGCAACAGTAGCAAGTTCCTTTCTATTTCCCCTCCATTTGTCAACCCGGATCCTCTTCCTTTTCTTTCCAAGCAGACTGAGTTCGACATTGATGTGATTGAAGTCCCTCTGCAAGGTGCCTCTGGGGCCCTTCACAATAACAGCGCGAACCTTCAGGGAGATGTCGACATTTTCTGGAATGTCGACAGTCTGATTGCTGAGAACGGTCTTCATTCTCACAGTAGATGCGATTTAATATTGTATTTTTTAAGATTTATATATATTGATATATGTAGCTCTGGGTCATTTAAACAGTTAGCACAGTATTCTGCTTTTCGATGTACTACAGATTATTCATTTGACTATTGATGCACATAAAGGTTATTCCAATTTTATGCTATTACAAACAGGGCAATTCAACTCACAGAGAGAAATTTCTTAGCATCTCTGTAACCATCTGTGTAATAATACCTTTACACTGTATTCCTAGAAGTGCAATGGCTGCGTGTATTCTGTCCGAATGTCATGATCTTGTTGTTTATATAGTTTTATGATGAGACGTGAGATTTCATAAAGAAATCTCCCCTTCTTGATTGTCTGCTTAAAATGGCTTCAGCAAGCCTTGGTCCTAGGTGCTCTGGTAAGAATCTTAACATCAGTTTTGCAAATTCTGCAAAAGATAGAACAGATGTGAGAAAACAAAAGCCGGATTAATCATTCCATTTCTATTCACCTCAACCCCAACAATAACAGAAAGCATGCTGGGAATTTTTAGAAATGGCATCAAAGTAATCATTTCATTTTGGAGGAATCGCTGTCTTTCTAATAACGAGTTATCATACCTGTGGCAGATTATATAGTTATTCAAAATATTCACTTCCCCTTTCTGGAAGAGCCTTAGATGTCCATGTCCTTTTTTTTTTTTAAAGATTTATTTATTTATGCACACAGAGCTGGGGTACAGGCCAGAGATGTCGGGAGTGAGAGGATTCACCAGAGACAGAGCCGGAAACAGAACAGGCAGATGGACTGAAACACACTGCTGAGGGGAGCAGCAGGCCAGGCAGGAGAGGTCTGCTGCGCCATGTAGGTCCCCTCCCTGGCCGGTGGCAGGGATCGAACTCGTGCTGTAGTGGTTGTGGTTTGCTTCATAGTGTGTTGCTTAACCTGCTGCGCCACCAGGGAGGCCCTGTCCATGTCCTTTTGAGGGGCGATTTGGTCTATGACTTGCTTTTATCCAAGTTGATGTGAGAAGAATCCACTGAGAAACAATCACTTTGTAATTTACTCGAAGAGAGTGCTCATTCTGGAACACAGATCATGATCTGGGTCCACAACCAAGGGCCAATCCCAAGGTGTAGTCCACCAGGGAAAGGAAATGGGGAATCTTCAAAGTGAAACTGGGCTATAGGGCGGCTAAGGACAGCCAAGGACAGTGCTGAACACAGGACTGGCCCTGTCTGTGGGTTTTCACCCTCGCACACAGTTGTAAGACCCCTTGGGCTCAGGGAACAACAACAATGGGGTTTATTTAAAAAACAGAGAAAACAAAATTTCTAAAGCCAGCCATCTCATGCCAAATAGTGTCCACAGTGTCCAGAAGCTCCAAACAAAAGGCTGCTCCTCTAAGATGGCACCGTCTGGCTAACGAGGGTCTGGAGCTTGTGGTACACTGGTGATGGGCCAGGATCCAACTTACCACAACTGGAGGTGCTCACGGCGGGGCCTCTGAGAAGACACCACAGCAACACACAACAGTCTGAGGATCAAGATGGGCAGCACCATATGCTGGACCAGATGCAACAGGGTGGTCCCCAGGAAAAGGGGAAGTTCCAGGATCCCGGTCCCGCCCTAAGTAGGGTGTTGCTGAGCAGGGATAAGAAGATGCTGGAGAGAGGAGATAGGAGGACAGAAAGAAGGGATGAAGAAGGAAGCAAGAGGGAGAGCAGCCAGGAGACGTGGAGGAGGCACGTGGAGCAGAGGGACATGTGAAGAAACTGCGCTCGCTTTTTGGTCTTGGACTGGTTGGAACAGATGTGGGTGAGACCCGTGGGGAGGTTCACAATGGCAGCTTTCATCTTGATTTTGATTTTGCTCTTTTCCTCCCGGATTTGTCTGACTCTTTCTGACTCTTTTCCATGGGTCTCTACTGAAAGGTCCTTTGGACGTGTGGCAGGCTTTTGGGCCTTGCTTTGGGCCAATCCTATTTGGCTGGACCTTTACCCTCAAGGAGATGGGTAACTATGGATGCTTGACTTAGTAACTATCTTCTTTGTCTTTTTTATATTGTTCCCTAATTGTATTAAAGTTCCTTTCCATTAAAGGCCTTATAAGTTTGTTTTGATGTGGTGGATGGCAGAACTCATTTAGAGAGAGCAGGTTTTGGGGTTCTGGGGTGCCCCTCTCCCTGCCCTGTGTAAGAGTAGGTTAGCATGAGAATGGCCATCTTAAACTCTGAGAAGCCATTTCACTGAGTACGTGACTTGGGGAAGGGGAAACTAGGTAATCTTGAGGCACCAGAATGTTGGGGAGGGGGACTCGGGGAAGAAGGAACTAAGTAATCAGGAAATGGGAGGTCATATCTTAGGGACAAGATGTTTTGGCTGAAACGCTTATCTTGTCAGATCACCAGGATATGGCACAAAGCAGAAAAATGTATAGCTATGGAAAATTACTGTGAGTTGGATGTTTTGGAAAATGCTATATAAACCCTTGACTTTGAGTGCTCGGGGTCCTTGTTAAAACCCGCTGCGTTGGGCAGATACTTGGACCCCAGCTAGCTGGAGATAAAACCTCGCTGTGTTACTTGCATTATCGTGAGTGTTCTCTGTCCATTTGAGGGGAGGTCAATACTGGACTCTAACACCTGTAACACAGATAGCAATAGAGCCAGCAACATTGGTAGCCGATGCTGGACAATCAGTTAAACACTCTTCGAGACACCAGACCCTGGGTTTTTGGTGCTCCTTTCAGGTTGTGGAAACTCTGTACTCATTAAATTATGACTCCCCTTTACTCCTTCCCTACAGCTCCTAGTAACCTTTATTCTACTTTGTGTTTCTATGCATCAGCCTATTCTAGATACCTCATGTAATTGGAATCATACAATATTTGTTATTTTGTGTCCGTCTTATTTCACTTAGCAAAATATTTTAAAAAAAGATTTATTTATTTATACATACAAGAGCTGGGGTATAAGCCAGAGTCCAGGGCGGTGAGAGGATTCACCAGAGACAGAGTGGGGAGCAGATCCACTGAAATACACTGCTGAGGGGAGAAACGCGAGGCAGGAGCGGTCTGCTTCACCATGTGGGTCCCCTCCCTGGCCTGGGATTGAACTCAGGCTGCTGTGAGGTGGATGCTTCACAGTTCAATGATCAACCCGCTGTGCCACCATGGAGGCCCATAGCAAAATAGTTTTCTTCTTATTTATTTATTTATGCATACAAGAACTGGGGTACAGGCCAGAGGTGTTGGGGGGGTGAGAGGATTCACCAGAGACAGATTGGGGAGCAGAACAGGCAGACTGACTGAAACACATTGCCGAGGGGACCAGCAGGCGAGGCAGGAGAGGTCTGCTGTGCCATGTGGGTCCCCTCCCTGGCTGATGGCAGGGATCGAACTCGTGCTGCAGTAGCTGCGTTCTGCTTCATAGTGCGTTGCTTAACCCACTGCGCCACCAGGAAGGCCCCCATAGCAAAATATTTTTAAAGTTCAACTGAATTTCAATTCAGGGATGCAGATCTGGGTAGAAAATCCAAATAGTATTTGTCTCATCCATCTTATATTGTGTTCTGTGTAAATCCTAGGGTATTGTATTCCACACTAGCATTTGTAAGAATTTCCTTCCTTTTTAAGGCTGAGTAATAGCCCATTGTGTGTATATGTTACCTTCTGTTTGTTCATTATCTGTTGTTACACACTGCGTTGTTTTTACCATTTGGCAATTGTGAATCATGTTGTCATGAACATTCATTCCTTTTGGTTATATACGGAGAGAAGTGGACTTGTTGGATCATCTGGCAATTCTATGTTTAACTTTGTGAGGAAGAACCAAAGTGTTTTCCATGGCGTCTGTACCATTTTACTGCCAGGTAGTTATCTATGGTACTACCTTCCAAAGAGAGAGTCCTTTTGTTAAAATTGTCTAACCTATTTTGTCTTATCTCTTGTGTTCCTTTTCAGTAACTATAATGTTTCATTTCAGATGGTGTGCTTTCCATCTCTAGAACTTCTTTTTGGTTATTTATCTTTCACTTCTCATCTCACTATGCTTTAAATACTTGAACACAGTTCTAAGTCTTTTAGTGTCCTCTCCCACTAAATCTGTCATCTCTGTCATTTCTGATTCTGTTTCAGGTGACTGATTGTTTTCCTCCTGGTTATGGATCAGATCTTCCTGTTTTTTTGCATGTTTGCTTGGATGATGAACTTTGTGATTTTTCATTGTGGAGTGCTAAGTCTTTGTCTTTCTTTAAAAAGCACTGGGCATTGTGTTGGGAAGCCTTTAAATTGCTTAGATCAATTTGATCTTTTGGAGTCTTGTTTTTAGCTTTTTTCAGGTGGATTTAGAATAGGCTTTACTCAAGGACTGGGTTAACTTCTCTACGTGATCTTCTAAGCTCTCCACCGAATACCTAAAAGTTCAACATGAACTTTCTCTACCTAGTTAGAACTCCGACATCTTACAGTTCTGTGTGGTTTCTGGTAAGTACTTAGATGACAGCTCTAATTTCCTTTTGCCCAACATCAGTATTTTCACCTTATACCTGTGTAGTTTAGTACACAACAACAAATTCAACAGAACCCCTATGTTTATTTTAAGAACTATTTCTCTGTACCTCTCTCTCTTCCCTGATACTATGCCACCTAAATTCCAGCCATCTTCATCTTTCCGAACGCTGTCACTTCAACTCAGCAATATTTCCCTGCTCACCTTGGGACTCCCTGCCACAGTTTGGAAATTGCCTTAGGCTGGAAACTGAGGTGACTGTATGACTCACCTGGTTTGTATGTTTGTTTTCCTTAGTCCATATAATCTTTTTGTTCAGTGGCCAAAATTATAAAATATATTTTGACCTGTTTCGTAGTTGTTTATGGTGGGAGCTAGGTATGTTGAGTTCCACTTATTCTACTTATAATTATGGTTGAAAGTAGAAATCTCAGTCTGAATTTTAAAAACCATATTTCCTCCTGAAAGGCCTGGATATAAAGAACAACCCTTTCCCAGTAATTCAGGTATGAAGTCTACCTGTAGAAAATCATGGAAGCAGAGGCTAACTGTGGCTCTTTGGAGTTATTGAGAAAGATAAACTTGGAGAAATTGAATTTGAAAAAGACGAGAGATTTGCTTGGAGGCCTCAACAGTTGCAGGAATCATTAGGGGAGCGAGGGCATCCAGTGTAATAAATGCTATTGATATTCTGTCCAGATCATCTTGGTTTGCCTGAGTCACATGAAAACATGTACATTCTCAGCAAGCTGGTATCTTCCCACTGCAAAATATCTGTGCACTCTCCTCTTTAGCCAAGGACTTTCTCTGGCACTGCAAAAACAAAATGCTCAGTTTTATATATGTACAAACTGTGCAGTGATTCAGGGGACAACTCTATACCAAGGGGGAGGGACAGGAATTACTGGATATTCCTCAGTATCCTCAGCCTCCAATAGGCCCATTCTGAGGGTGTTCTGTAACAGATCTTAGAGGATACTCAGCAGAACTGAGCCTTTGTGGGCTCTTCTTCTCCCTGGTTCCTTCCAGGTGCCTCCTGGGGCCATCTTCCAAATAGTCTGTCTTATCAAAATCCTGTGCAGTTTCTGCCTTTAGGAAAATCCAAGTTAAAGCATCTAATTTATCCTATACAGAAGTATGTATTTCTCACCACTCTGGAGGCTGGGAAGTCCAACATCCAAGTGTCAGCAAACTTGTAATGGGGGCTGCTGAACACCCACTTTCCTCTGTGTCCTCACATGCTACAAGAGGCAAAGGGTCTCTCTGGAGCACTAATTTCATTTATGAGGGCTCCACTCTCATGGTCTAATTACTGCCCACTTTTTAATACCTTCACCTTTCAGGGTTAAGGTTCAGCATATGAATTTCAGGTGACACATTCACACCATAGCAGTAAATTAATCAGAAAGGAGCATTTATTGACACAGAGAGTTTCAGGATGCACCTGGGCCTCAGGAATATTTGGGTGTGATTATCAATATTTCTTTTTGTTCTTTCTGAATCTTGTGTATGCTTTCCTCAGTGCCTTTACTAGATTTTTTCTTTTTGAAAATTGGTTTTCTCTTTTTTTAAAAAAAAGATTATTTATGCATACAAAAGCTGGGGTACAGGCCGGAAGTGCAGGGGCTGAGAAGATTCACAAGAGAGAGAGTGGGGATCAGAACAGGCAGATTGAATAAAATACACTGCTGAGGGGAGCAGCAGGCGAGGCAGGAAAGGTCTGCTGTGCCATGTGGGTCCCCTCCCTGGCCGGGCATTGAACTTGTGCTGCAGTGGATGCAGATAGCTTCACAGTGCTGTGATTTAACCTGTTGGGCCACCAGGGAGGCCCCTAATTGGTTTTCTTTTATTGCAATCAATTCTCTTCTTGTCCTCTTTCATATCTTATAGGCTAGCTAATGTTTATTAAACTTTAAGGATATTCTGATTACTTTATGTGAAATTTTTTTCCCTTTTATTGTGATTGAGGAGTTGATGAAAACATAAGTTTGTATAAATATTCTAAAATTACAGGCATGTCCTGAAAGTTTTAAAAATTCCTTCCTTATTTTTTCACATTTTCATTAAAACCTATGTATATATGTGTTTATAAAACATATATGTACATGCTTTATTTCCCCCCAAGTTTTATTGAAATATAGTTGACATACAGCAGCATGGAATATTTCACTGTATTCTACAGCAAACTTATGAGTTAAGTGTTCTCATCTCAATAGTTCACCTGTGTGACTGATCATGGGCCTTATTTTTCTCATTTATAAAAAGGATATAATGAGGGCCCGCCCTGGTGGCGCAGTGGGTTAAGCAATGCACTATGAAGCAAACCGAAGCCACTGCAGCACGAGTTCGATTCCTGCTGCTGGCCGAGGAGGGGACCCACATGGCGTAGCAGACCTCTCCTGCCTCGCCCGCTGCTCCCCTCAGCAGTGTGTTTCTGTCAATCTGCCTGTTCTGCATCCTGCTCTGTCTGGTGGATTCTCTCACCACCCCCTACACCTCTGACCTGTACCCCAGTGCTTGTATGCATAAAAAAATAAATCTTTTAAAAAAAAGGATATAATGAGAATATCTAACTTGTGGAGTTGTAACGGTGAAACCAGAACACATATGTGTAAGGTCTAGCACAGTGCCTTGCCCAAACTAAGTGTTTAATAATGATTAGTTACTATTATTATTGCAGCAATAATCAGGAAAAAGGAAATCAGGAAGATTCAACTTCTATCTTCCGTTTACTCTTTAAGGTAACATTTTATTCTTTAGGACTGCATCTGATTTTTAGAATCAGATTCTAGTAGGGTAAAATTGCTCAAGGTAGAAGATATTAATAGAAACTATCATCAAGTATTATCGGTCCAAATGCCTTTGGATAGTCTGCTACAAGATCAAGAGTGAGAAAAGATGATGTAATGTCTCCCAACTTAGAGAATCCCTTTGATGCTTCAAAACCTTAGTCCTAATTTCAAGTTGAATGTTGTATATTTTCCTCTTCATTTTATTTTTTAAGGATTTATTTATTTATTCATACCAGAACTGTAGTACAGGTCAGAGGTGCGGGGGGTATGAGGATTCACCAGAGACAGAGTGGGGAGCAGAACAGGTAGATTGACTGAAATACACTGCTGAGGGGAGCAGCAGGCCAGACAGGAGAGGTCTGCTGCACCATGTGGGTCACCTCCCTGGTGGGGGATTGAACTCATGTTGTAGTGGCTGCCGATATGTTCATAACGCTGTGTCTTAACCCCTTGCGCCATCAGGGAGGCCCTTATTTTCCTCTTCATTTTAATTCTAGACCATGAACTATTTGGGCAGACTGTGACCTGAATATGTTAATCATCTGGTCAATGCTTTTCGAGGAAATCATCTTGTAATTAATTTTATGTGACAAAGAAGAAAAATGATGCCTAAAACTAGTTTTGATGCCTAGAAGAAAAATCAGCTTTTGTAATAGCTAATGCAAATTGCTGCAAAAGGGAATCATGCCCTAGAGAAACAAGGTGTTTTGTTGAAGAATATCATGTCCAAACAACTTATAAATTCAGACTTCAGGATCATCAATTGTTAACTCTGTTTTTCCATTTTTCACCCAAAAGTTTGAGGAAATACTAAGTGCAAACTAAGAAGATAATATACATTATAAACACATTAGTTGAAATGTCACCTTATATATGTCTTTTGTTTTCACTATTCATAGAACTGATTTAAATTTTCTTCATTGAAATAACATTGGTTTACAATAATATATATATTATTTAAAGGGTTTTAGTGTTTTCCAAGAGCATTTTCCCATTTCACTCGCTTTATGACCTCCTAAAAAAGCATTGAGAGGACCTGAAGATTATCTGTAAACAACAAAATGAGTAAGAATGCTTGATGATACAACGGTAATAACATCCTAGACCAGGTAAAGATTCCAGTAGGGTGAGAAAACAGTGGAATTTGGAGGACAGAGTGACAGTTAGTCATCAGGGACAGTTCCTAAGAGACTCTGGGGCCTGGTTCCCTCTCTGCAGGATGGTCTGGAGTGGGAGATGCTGGTACAAGACTTTTGAGGTATCAGATGGTGGAAGGAAGAGTCACACATCTCAGGTGTAGCCAAGAGGCTGCAGAGACTAAAGAAACCTCTTTATTAGCAAGGCACTAGGACAGGGAACACTGACGTTGAAGGAGGTCCCTCGAGCAGCTGGCCCTGATGTCAGTTTCACATTAGGTGAGGCCTATGCACATGTGCCTGGTATGGGGAAAGAAACTGAGTGTTCTTAAACCTCTGAGACAGTACCAGTGGGCCTGAGATTGCCTGGAGTGTAGTTGGAGAAGAGTCAAAATTGTGTCTTGGTGACCAAATGGGATTAGGGACCTCAGTGATGAATTCCAGAACTCAGTGACAAAGACCAAATGAGCAAGTTCAAATTCCAATTACTTCTGGTAGAAGACAGGATCTCTGTATCTAGAAACCCTCTTCCTATGGAAGCCTGATTTGTAATAAGTCAACCAGAAAAACCCTAGCTTATTACTGGGGAGAAGAGAGGGAGGGAGTGAATACTAAGTTATTCCAAAGAATCTGAGTTTCAAGGTGGAAATAGCTGTGTTGTCTTGAAGTGGGGGATCAATAGCTAAATTGAACAGAGTTTAAGAAGTTAAAATTTTTTAGCTTCTTTGAAAGTTTAATTATTTTATTTTAATATTTATTTATCATAGCTGGGGTGCAGACCAGAGGTGCGGGGGGTAAGAGGATTCACCAGAGACAGAGTGGGGAGCAGAACAGGCAGATGGACTGAAATGCACTGCTTGAGGGGAGCAGCGGGCGAGGCAGGAGAGGTCTGTTGAGCCATGTGGGTCCCCTCCCTGGCCGGGATCAAACTTGTGCTGCAGTGACAACAGATAACTTCATAGTGCTGTGACTTAACCCCTGTGTCACCACGGAGGCCCCGAAAGTTTAATTATTTTAAATAATATATATTTGAACACATTACTCATTTAAAGGGTTTCTATACTGATTGTTTTATGGTGAAAAATAGTGTCATAATTAATGAGTTTTCTAATTTCCAGCTAAATATTTGCATAGCAGATTTAAAATTACATTTTTACGCACTCAGATTTTGGGATTGTGAGTTCAGTGTCCACTACCTTTCTGCAGATAGGTGTCAAATTGCCTTATCTCATGGAAAAAGTTCTGCTATGGCTGGGATGATAGGCAGGAAATAGCTATATCTATTTCTATTTCTATTTCTATCTCTGTCTCTATCTCTATTTTTACCTCTCATCTTCCCTTTCCTGCTTTCTTTCTCTCAAGATTTTCTGGGGTCTCTACATTAGCTCCATCCCTGGTATTTTGGTATCTTAGACAATATATCTTATTTTTTCTTTTAGCTCATCTGTACTGGTTTCTGTGATTTGCAAGTGAGATTCTTGACTAATAAAAAAAATCAAAACATGCAAGTCTTATACATGAATAAAATGGTAACACTTAACATCATGTTCTAAAAAAAGGCCAAAATAAATGGAGAGATATGTAACAAGTGAGCATCCGAGACAGTGAGCATTCTATTTGGGAAGGACCCTCTATTCCATGTAGCATGGGTGGAACCACTCAGGGAATAAAAGTGGGAATTCTCCCCCTTTTTTTTTTAAAGATTTATTTATTTATGCATACAAGAACTGGGGTACAGGCCAGAGGTGTGGGGAGTGAGAGGAGTCACCAGAGACAGAGTGGGGAGCAGAACAGGCAGATCTACAGACTACACTGCTGAGGAGAAAGGTCTGCTGCGCCATGTGGGTCCCCTCCCTGGCTAGGGATCAAACTCGTTCTGCAGTGGCTGCCAATAGCTTCATAGTGCTGCGACTTAACCCCTAGTGCCACCAAGGAGGCCCCTCTCCCATCTATTATTATCTAGGAAGGGAATGAGGGATCATATGACAAGGGTCAGCCAATGAATGCTACAATCCTTGAATCTTGAAGGGGTGATGTCAAGATTCAGGGAAGTTTAGAAATTATTCGTAGGTATGGTGGTCCTAAGTCCACTACTAATGCTGGGTGGTACTGGAGCCAGCATCTACATCCAAACTATGGCAGATACATCCTAAAGTGACTCTCCAATGAGTCATACCTTTCAATAATCCCTGCCCTCTAAATGTGGGTAGAAACTGTGACTTGCTGTTACTCAATAGAAAAATACAAATGTAAGGAGATAGTCCTTTGATGATTATGCTGCATAACTATGTCTCTGAGGACTGGGGGAAAGGGATTTTAGCT
This sequence comes from Galemys pyrenaicus, assembly GCA_019455555.1. Taxonomy (NCBI): domain Eukaryota; kingdom Metazoa; phylum Chordata; class Mammalia; order Eulipotyphla; family Talpidae; genus Galemys; species Galemys pyrenaicus. The sequence continues at coordinate 12,487,175 of JAGFMF010012069.1, read as the reverse complement.
GCTTTGATGAAGTAAGCTTCTCTATCATAAGAGGGC
>JAGFMF010012069.1:12461713-12487101 GCA_019455555.1 Galemys pyrenaicus | reverse complement strand
CCCTGGCCCCCCCCCCCCCCCCCCGCTAGATGTTGAGAGTAGCCCAAGGCCAACAGTCAGTAAGAAAGCAGGGACCTCAGTCCTATAACCACAAGCACTGAATTCTCCCAACAATCAGATGATCAAAGCAAGGACCTGGACACTCAGCTGAGATTAAAGAGATGTTAAATAAAATGTGGTACATGTTCCTTTTGTACAGTATGTAAAATGTGGCAAAGCTATAATATCCTGTATAAAAAGATCTCCAAGACATATAAGTGAAGGGAAGTTGTAACATGCACATAAGACATAAATTTTTATAATGCAATACAATCTTTTATGGCATATGTTTGGATGAGTATAACATAAATTGATACTTTTTTATCTTTTGATACTCTGATTTTTTATAATAAAAAGTCATGTGCTCATATATTATAGATGATTTAAGAAATAATAATTAAAATGATTTTTTACTTGATTAAAAAAAATCCAGGATAGAGAAAATAGGTGGGAAAAAAGAATGCCAACATTTGACAGTAGATGTTTTGGCATAGCAGTTTCCCCCATAGGCATGTATTTCTGTAATAAGAGGACAAATATTCAAAAATAAACAACAATAAAAATATTTATGATAACTAATTTAAATTTCACTCTGCTGGTTGGCACATCAACAGCTCAGGTAGTGAAAAGAAATAAATACCTTAAGCTTTAAAATCCAAAGGCCTGGGCCTCCCTGGTGGCACAAGGGGTTAAGTCTCAGAACCATAACTGCAGCCAGGGCAGCATGAGTTCCATCCCCAGTCAGGCTCGGCAGATCTCTCCTGTCTCTACTGCCTATCCCCTCAGCAAAGCACTATATTTCAGTCAGTCTGCCTACCTGCTCCCCACTCTGTCTCTGGTGAATCCTCTCGCCCTTCCTGTTTACTCCCCGTCCCCTAGCTCTCGCCTATATCCCAGCTCCTGTATGTAAAATTAAAATAAATATTTTAAGAAATTATAAAAAAATCCAAAGGTCTGTGTGCATACAGTGATTATTATGTCCTATTCTTTTTGAACTTGGGCAAATTATTTACCACCATCAAGCCTTAGTTTCGCCAACTCTAAGATGGGTTAAGTAACACTACAGAGTCAGGAATGCTGCAGATGATTCAACATTAGTTCCTCCTTCACCATTTTTCAGGTTGCCTTGATGATGAAAAACCTCTCCACGGTGTTGTACTAGTCTTCATTTATTTTCCTAGCTTGGACTCTTGGTTTGTATATAATTACAACTACAGCTCAGTTTTGTATCATGCTTTAACATTACAAGTACTTTCATGTATTATACTAGATCATCTACCTTGGATCCCTATATATAATTGTGTGGATCTCATTTAGTTTCTTTTCATGTGGGTGCTCAGAAGTAAACATAGTGGTAAATATATTACTACGAGTGTTTTAACAGTGAGAAAATTCTAGTGCTACTTTAACCCCCTCATTTTACAGAGCCTGGATAGCGTAGGTGTTCTGCTTAAGAGTTACTGCTATGTCACTTAGCTTTTGGTAGCAAATTCCCTAAAACAGTGACTTAAAATTACCATTTCTTTAACCCATCACTCTTGAGGGCAGGGCTTAGGGTCTGAATAAGGCTCAGATTTTCTTTACTGGGCTCATTTCTATGACTGGGACTTCGGCCAGGGTGGCTGGAGTAGTTAGTGCATCTCGCCATGTGACCTTTTAACTTCGAGTCAACTAGCCCGGGTCTGTTCACATAGTGGTGTCAGATCTCAATGGCAGCAAGAGTGGAAACTGCAAAACCCTAGACTTACAACTCATAGAAGTCATTTTCTCTGCATTTTTATTGTCAAAGTAAATCTTGAGACGACTGCGATTCCAAGGGCAGAGAAATACACACCGCCTTTTAATGGTAGAAGGTGTGACAGAAAAAAATGAAAGATTGGGGACATTTTTAGTAATCTATCTCTGATATATATCTAACTAGTGGGTATGCTTGATGAGAAGTCAAACCAATGACTGTTGATCCAGCAATTCTACATCTGGCTACATCTCGCCCGCTGCTCCCCTCCGCAGTGTGTTTCAGTCAGTCTGCCTGTTCTGCTCCCCACTGTGTCTCTGGTGACTCCTCTCACCTCCCGCGGCTCTGGCCTGCACCCCAGCTCTTGTGTGCATACATAAATGAATCTTTAAAATAAAATAAAATAGACAAGACATAGAAGCAACCTAAGTGTCTGTGAAAAGAGGTTATTGCTCATACATATCTATATGTATATATCCATATAGATAGGTATATATCTGTGTATATCTTGAGAGATACACATATATAAAATTCGGCCTCGAAGGGAAGAAAATCCTGCTACGTATTACAACCGAGGTAGACCTTGAGTCATGATGGTAAGTGAAATAAGTCAGATAGGGAAAGACGATACTGTGTGGACTCACTTATATATATGTAAATCTAAAATCCCCCAAAACGAGAGTCATAGAAAAAGAGATCAGATTTGTGGTTACCAGAGGTGTGGGGTGAGGGAGTGAGGGGTTATGGGGATAATTGGTAGAAGGATGGTCAATAGATTTGGGGGTATCATTTATTTATTTGTTTATTTTGGTAAGATGCTGCGAATCATTAAAAGCTAAGGCCCACTCCTCACCCAGCAGGCAGGTTTGAGAGGCTTGACTCCATAAGGGAATGATAAGGTTGCCATGGAAACCAGGCTATAAGACCAACCACCAGGAGCAGAAAAACCAGCAAGTGCCTGGAAGGCAGCAGCAGGGCTTGGACGTGTTTCTTTGACGAAGGCCAGAGTCCAAGGCTAGGCATCCCAGCAGATAACTGGTGCAAACTGGCACCCCATGTTAGAAAACCCACGAAAGCAGAGTAGAAAAGGGAGCTGTAAATTCTCCTTTGAGTGCAGACATTTATTTTCTGTCAAGCCCCTTGCAGGGTATTTCAATAAATCCGTATTTTCTCTTTTCCACTTGGTCCCTGGAGAATTCTTCATTTCCCCACGCCTCAGGCCTCACCCCAATATCAGACCACTATAATAGGTACAGTCTTGCAGTTATAAGTACTGGAGATGTGAAAAAATAAAAGAGAAGAAAAAAACAAACAGCCAAAACCCCTGATGGCTGTTGAGTCCTGAGCCACTGGAATATATTTTTGAAATAGAAAAGAATGCTCTGAAATTTGAATACATTCTTAATTTGTTCTTGTGCTCTTTAATGCCCTTAGAAATGCATGACATTCCATCAAAAGCTTGCACTGGAGATTTTTCCATAAGATCTATTAATCATGGAGTTTAGCTATCTCAGAAAAGTAGAATGACTTCTTAGTGACATTCTTAAAGAGTGACAGTCAAACTTGTCTTCTATGGCTGAATCTAGGACAAAATCGTTGAAAAAGATGAGGGGGTGATGACAGTATACACAAGTACTTTAATGTCCCTGAATCAGCCGCGAATGGAAAGTTGAGAAAAAAAAAAAACAACCCACAACACTTTAAAAAGTCTGCCTCGGGCAATCTCAAAATGTTTGACATTTCATTTATTGGAAAAAGGTAGCTTTTTGTAATTAAAAAAGTTTTGACAACTGAAAGTGACTTTAAGACCTGTTAAAATCAGGTCAGTGAAGCTGCTGCTGATCTCAAAGTTTTTATCTTAACATTGAGAGATTGGAGGCTGTGGATTTCGAGCTGTACAAATAATAGGTGCTGCCGAGGGAAAATGCCTCCCAATCAATGAAACATTTTTAGATTGCAATGATGCTTAGGCTGGCAGAAGCCAGGCGCATCCCAAATAAGTTTTAGTCACGTCCTGCTTTTATATAATTACTATAAAAGAAACGAATCTCATTTACCGTAGCATTCTGTTGGAAAAAGCAAAGTTTATTTGATTTGTCAACTCTGTCAACAAAATCTGGACAGCCATGGTGCGGGAGTCAAGGGGGTAGAGACAGCCTCAGCCCTCAGTGCCTCTGTTGTCTAGCAGCCCTGTTTTTGCCCACACAAGTGCATGTTGTGAAGGTTAATTCATTGTTCCGAGTTCGCCCTGGCTGCCTAGCCTTTGCGTCGGTAATTGCTAAGCCAAAATCACCTGTTCCCCAAACTGCCTCTGATGAGCAGACTGTAGCTGCACTTTATTTGCGTGCTTCTGCGACGCAGCCTCCCGCAGCAGCTCTGCGGAGGCTCCCAGCAGCGTTTTGTGCTGGAGACGGTCAGAGGAAAGGCAAGTTCCAGTTTGGTACTTAACAAACAGAAGTCTCTGGAATGCTTCATTTCAGTTAAGGTTTTGTTGTTGTTATTGTTGGAATAAAAGGGGCAGACTCTTGTACACGTAAATGGAAAAAGACTTTATTGGAAGGATATGGGGCTGCCCACCTAGTTGGAGAAAAAGTGACGTAGCAGCCCTAGGAAAGACAGGAACCAGGAGCAGGAATTAAGAAGCTAACATTCCAATTCCAGAGGTGGGAGGGGGCAGGGATTATGCTTGCCTAGGTTTGCTGAGCTCGGGCCAGGGTAGGGGCGGAGCATCTTGATAAACAGTTCACGGAGACTGCAATGTGGGAGGGGGGAATCACCCAAGAAAACTTGACTTTCTGCTATTCAAATGAGGTGGCAGTACCGCTGGGCTGGCAGAGTAGATGTTTTTACACTTGGAAATGGCTGCCGTAGTGGTCTGGGCAAGCATCCTCTTGGGGTATACAACCCAGGGTTGTGATTTGAAAACATTCCACACCTGAACGTCATAGACCTGCTCTGGGTGGCTTTTTCTTTTTCTTTTTTTTTTTTTTTAATTCTGGAGCCAAACTGCCTGGGTTTCTGAAGCCCAGTGCTTACATATACCGGCAGTGTGTGCTTGGAATTGTTACTTAACCTCTCTGAATCCTGGTTTCCTCATCAGAAAAAAGAGGATGATTAAAGTCCTTCATCAGGAGGATGACATCACTGTTATGATGATTAGGTGAATCAATCCTTTAAAAGCTGTCAGAGTTGTGACTGACCCCTAAGAATGATATACTTCTCAGCTATTATTAGGGAGAGACAGTGCATTGTTGTACTGTAGGAGATCTTTAACTGTAGTTTAAAATATTAATTGTAGTTATTAAAACTCAGAAATAGCCTCTTTCCTGGTTTCACAGGCCACACTTTTTTCCTGTTGGATTTCCCTCATGGTGGTGCTGTGCTCACAAACTATCACTGCATTTATTGTGACAAAAATAAAAAGGATGTTTAGAAAGTAATAAAGTGAAACTGATGAAGGACAAAAGAATAGAAAAATTCTTTTATTTACTGTGGTGACAAATTATCACACATAAATATACCCCAGACATAATATAAATATAAATAAATATACCCCATACATAAATTTGTGATCTACTGTTCTGAAGGTTAGAGTGTCATTAGGCTAAAACCAAAGTGTTGGAAGGGCTGCATTCCTTCTGGAAGCTCTAGGGGAGAGTCTGTTCCTTGCCTTTTCCATTTCACCAGGTTCCCTGCATTCCTTGGCTTGCATCCCCTCCATCTTCAAAGTCATCAGTCACCAGTCTGTGCTGTGGTCATCACATCTCTTTTCCTTTCTAGGGACGCTTATCCTTACCTTGGGCTCGCTCAGATCATGCAGGATAATCTTTCCCTCTCAAAATCCTTGAGTAAGTCACATCTGCTAAGTACTGTTGGCTTTACAGGTTCTGGGGGTGTGGATTTGGGTGGCTGTGGAGGGTCCCTTATTCTGCCAACCATAGCCACTTAATAGATAGTGGCTATACTTCAAACCTCAAATTATTTATCAAGAAAGGTTAAACTTGCTCACTGAGGTCGATATAGCTCTTCTGTTCTTGGAGAGTTAGATTTTGTTCGAAAACAAAGGAAGGAGCAGTTTTGGGGTGAAAGACTATATTAATTATTGCAATTATTATTGAGTTAATGAAAGATAGATGTCCTCTGTCAGCTATCTCTTGGCGAGACTTTGAAATGCTGTTAAGTAAAGGATTTGCTCTCAAATAGAGTATTGACAAGTCTGATAGCTTGTGAATTAAAAAAGTTCAACCCTTGGATTTGCATTAGCATAAGTCCTGTGCTTTGTTTCATGTCCTCACTCACATTCACTCATTGTGAATGGTTTTGTATTTCTTTTTAGTGCAGTGCTTCTCAATCAGGGAATGGTTTTGCTCCAGTTCCTGACTCAGGACATTTTGACCCCCAGTCAATGACTGGGGGTGGGTGGGTGGGTGCTACTGGCATTTTAGTGGGTAGAGGCCAGGGCTGCTTCTAAATATCCTACGATGCATGCAATAGATTGCACCCCCACAAGAAAGAATGATCACACCCAAATGCCAATAGTGTTGAGGCCGAGAAATCCTGCTCTGGTGAATATCCCAATTGTTTCCCTTGATTATTTGACTCATTCTGAGATAGTACCTGATAGCTTACAGTAAAGGTTTTTCTAACCGAAGGAATTTACGTTTTATCAAATCATGTTTTTCCTATCACTAAACAAATATAATTTGATCTGTTAAAAAAAAACCTCCCAATACGTTCTGATGATTCTTTTAGAAATGTGATAAGACTGAAGATAATTCTAGAAATAAGGGACAAATTCATTTTAGACTGAGTGCTCCAGCTACCCCCCCTTATCTCTTATATAACATTGATTTAAATAAAACATTTAATTTTCCTTTCTGTGGGAGGGGAACATGACTATAATTGCAAATGTTTTTTCAATGGAGGGTTGTGAATCTTTAAAGACATGGACCTTCCAGTATTCTGCATTAATCCATCAGGCAATTGCCTGGTTTTGTAAAGGCACTATTTTGGGAGTTTTCTCAAGAAGTTATAAATTCAGGAATTATTTGATGTAGATGAGGAGACAGTATAAAACGGCCTTCTGCTCTCTAGCTGACCAGAAGACAAAGGGTAAACAACACCTCTCTCACAGACCTCAAAGAGGAAAGGTTTATCATTGAGGGTGATTTTAATTCAATACTAGGGCTTTCTCCTGGCATTTGGAGGACTGCAGTGGGTGAAAAGCAACCAGTCCCCTGGAGATGGCAGTAGCAGGCAGGGATGGATGGAGAACTTTTGCCAACAAGTCATAGTCAGAGCTGCAGACTGCTGTTCTGGATGCTGGTCTGTGCAGACAGGCAGCCATAACGGACCCTTCCTGCTGCATGGGGCTGATTTTGCTGAGTTGTTACCATGAAATTCCACCTTCTCCTCTGCAGTTTAGTTCTCAAGTGCTGCCTTAAGTCCTTTCTGAACAAGCTCTCGAGCAAGCGAATGAACACACGTACTATTCCTAGGCCCTTCCTGGTGGCCTAGGGGTTAAGTCTCAGCGCTAGCACTGCTACCGCAGGAGTTTGATCCCTGGCCAGGGAGGTGACCCGCATGTCGCAAAAGACCTCTCCTGGCTCTCCCGCTGCTCCCCTCAGCAGGGTATTTCAGTTAGCCTGCCTGTTCTGCTTCCCAGTCTTCTCTAGTGAGCCCTCTCACCCCTCCTCACCTCCCTGCCTCCCCACAACTCTGCCCTGCACCCCAGTTCTTATATGCATAAATAAATAAATCTTAAACAAAAATTCCTAGTTAAGCCCTGCCTCCTCGGCTTTGAGGGTAAGCCTGGCCATGTTTGCAAACCTATTGAACTGCAAGTAGAATATTGACAGGAATTTGGGTCCAAAAGATAATAAGAGTGAGTCCTTGGGCCTGAGAGGTTTAAAAACACACAAACGGATGGACCTTGAAGGTATTATGCTAAGTGAAATAAGTCAGAAGAAGAAAAAAAATGCCATATGCTCTTACTCACATGGAATATAAAGAAACAAAGCAAATGGAGGACAAACAGAGCAAAGCAATCTCCAGGATACAGAGAACAGATGGGTGGTTACCAGAGGGGAAGGGATTGAGGAGCAGGCAAAACAAACCGAGGGGGTAAACTGTATGGTGGCAGATAGAAAAGAGATTTTTGGTGCTGATCTCAATGTGGTGTGTACAGCTGTCAAGGGGAACACTGCACACCAGAAACACATGTAATGTTATAAACCGATGGTACTTCAAAGCATATAATTTTTAAAAACTACACACAAGCCAACAATTTCTGATTGGGTTGTCTTCTTTTTGTTGAGTTGTATGAGTTCTTTGTAGATCTTGGATATTAGTCTGTTTTCTGATGGATGTATGCAAATGTTTTCTCCCATTAAGCAGGGTGTCTTTTTGTTTGAGTGACAATTACTTACACTGTTCAGAAGCTTGTTCATTTGATGTAATCCCAGTATTTATCTTCTCTTTTTGTTTTCTTTGGTGTTCGGAAAGAATCCTCAAGGACATCGCGGCAGCCATTGTCATGGATTACTTACCTTATGTTTTCGTCTATGTATTTTATGGTTTCAGGTCTGGCATCCAAGTCCATTATCCATTTTGAGTTAATTTTGGTTATGGTGTGAGATAGTGGTCTAGTTTCATTCCTCTGCATGTGGCTGTCCAGTCCTCCCAACACCATTTATTGAAGAGGTTTTTCTTTTTTGGCTGTATATTCCTGGCTCCTATGTCACTGGCTTTACATATAAATATGGACTTACTTCTGGGTTCTCAGTTCTATTCCATTGGTCTGTGTGTCTGTATTTATTCCAATACAATACTGTTTTTATTCCTAAAGCTTTGTAGTACAATTTGAAGTCTGGGAATGAAATACCTCCATTCTTCCTCTTATTTCTCAGGATTGCTATGACTCCTGTATCTGTGTTATTTTCTTATTTAAAGTTTCAAATCCGGGCCTCCTCCGTGGCGCAAGGGGTTAAGGCACAGCACCATGAAGCTATCACTAGCCACTACAGCACGAGTTTGATCCCCAGCCAGGGTACTACCCCACATGGCACAGCAGACCACTCCTATCTCACCTGCTGCTCCTCTCAGCAGTGTATTCCAGTGGATCTGCCTGCTCTGCTCCCGACTCTGCCTCTGGTGAATCCTCTCACCGCCCCCCCATCTCTGGCCCTGTACCCGGTTCTTGTATGCATAAATAAATAAAATGTTTAAAAAATAAATTTTCAAATCAATCGTCTGTTTAATTTTATTTCTCGGGACATACATTACATTTGTTTTTCTGAGGTTTTTTTGGAACACACAGGAGGTCACTGGTGCTGAGTTTTCTTGTTTATCTTTTATGAACTTCTCTGTATTTTTCCATTTCTTTGAACTTCTTTATAAGGCAAATTTGAGATTTTATATGATAGGAAGAAAATATCTTCTATATCTTTGTGGTTGGATCATGGAGATTTGTTCTCTCTTTATGGCGTAATATTCTCCTGAGGACTCAAGTTGCCATTTGTTGTATTTTTCCTTCTCCCCATTATTGGTTTTCTAAGTGTTGGGGTGCAGCTATTCCCCTTCTCCAGTAGATGGCGCTGTACGACAGGAGACATAGCTGGCGCTGCTGTGAGTGGCCTTGGGTCCCGCGGAGGTCCATCCCCGCTGAGCGTGGCGTGCGTGTCTACAGCTTGTGTCCGTGGCACTGCGGATAGCCGTTCTCTCTGGGCTTTAGACCCGAGTCTCTGCAGTTTGCAGGCTGGGCTTTCAATGCAGCTTTCCTGCGCTTTCAGCTCAGTTCCACTGTCTGCTCTGTCCTTGTCTCTGCCTGATCAGCAGCGATGTAGGTTGGGGGAGTCACAGCCTTCTGAGATTTGTCTTCCTCGCTGGGCACCTTGTCCACCTGGCTCACCCCAGTGTACTCCATGAATTTCCCCAGGTTAGATCCAGAGCCAGCAGCTCTGCCCTCCCGGAGCATGGGTATTGTCTGGGGTTTCCTCCCTGGAGGATGCTTCTCCCCCACAGACCTTTTTTGCCTAGAGTTGAATCTCCTCGGTGTCTTTTCTGTTGTGTGTGGTCAGTGTTTGTATCCAATGTTCAGGAGGCGTTTTGGTTTTGCGCCAAATCATGGGCCTCTCTGATCTAGTACATTTTTGGGCTACTCTAGTTTATCCTCCTGGGTGCAAAACAGGGAACCTTCTTTGATGCTGTATTTCCAGTCTCTCCTCCACAGGATTCTTTTTGAATGATTGAGTCTCTGGTTTTAATTTTTGGGCTACATACCCTCAAATAGAATTGCTGGATCATATAGTGCTTCTATGATTTAAGCACATACTTCACATCTTTTAGTTTACACTAAACAAGACTCAACTAATAAAGCATGAGATATATGGTTAGAGCTGCCAGCTAAACAGCTGGAACTGTATCTTCCTATGACTACCCAATCCAATCTCCTATTGCTCTGAGAAATGCACCAACTCCAGACTCGGAGGTACTCAGAACATTTTTTTAAATTCTATTTTCCCCCTTTAATTTACATATATTTGACATCAGTTGTAATCCCCATGTAGTCCCTGTCACCATATCACCAGTGCACCATCACCTCAGTCCCCCGTGCTCCCGTCTTCCCTCAACCCTCCTCCTCGTCCCTCCCCACCAAGTGTCACCAATTTGTCCTTGTCTTTTCAGTTTTGGTTTTTGTGTCTTTATTGTTATTATTATTATTCCTTTCCTTGATCCTTATTTGGTTCCCTTATAGTCCTCCTAGGGGAGGAACCATCTGGTATTTTTCCTTTGCCTTCTGACTTACTTTGCTGGGACATTTTATTATGTCTTGAGCAGAGCTGTTCTGACCCTAGATCTCTCCTATTTTTCTGGCCCTTGGATAACTTGGCATAACTTTGTGGCTCTTCTGGTCTCAAGTATTTTTTAAGACTTATTTATTTATGCATACACGAACTGGGGTACAGGCCAGAGATGTGTGGGGGGGTAAGAAGATTCACCAGAGACAGAGTGGGAACAGAACAGGCAGATCAACTGAAATACACTGCTGAGGGCAGCAGTGGGCGAGACAGAAGAGGTCTGCTCCACCATGTGGGGTCCCCTCCCTGGCCAGCAGCAAGGATTGAACTCGTGTTGCAGTGGCTGCGGTCTGCTTCATAGTGTGTTGCTTAACCCACTGCGCCACCAGGGAGGCCCAGCTGGTCTCAACTGTTGATGCTTAGCTCACCTAATCTGAATGAAGAATGTGGCCCTTTCTGAAGGCGAGCATATTTCAACCTCCCTTAACCCTCCAGCTGCATTTTATGGTGTCTCTTCCAGCGGCAAACGAGCATTTAGAGCTCAATATAGCCTTGCTGTGGTCAAGACTGTTGGTGTTCATGAACCTGGTTCCTCTTCTCTATGCTGGGCATACACTAAACAGAATTTCTCATCCATGCTGGCATCTAAGTGGGCTCATATGATTGAGTCTTGGTTCAAGGAATTTGGGCGGAATTGATGTATACCACCTTTGGGTCTAACCTATAAACCATTTTACATAGTCACCTAAGTGCTGGTCTCTTCATCTATTAGCTAGCTGGCATGAGAGTCACCTTGAAGTAACAAAATGGAGGCATCTGGATCCCTGAGTCATTACTTGGAGGACAATGGGCCAGGAGAGCTGCTCAAACCAGAGTGTCAGCATAGCACTTTGAGGGAGGAAGAAGGAAACTTTTATTGTATGAAGACACTGAGATTACCTCCTCTGATGAATATATTTTTCCTTTCAGTCTTACAACTCCTTTTAATAGACTGAGGTCAGGTGAAGTTGTTCTGTATAGGCCTGCTCTCGACAGTTCTATTAACTGTCTTCCATTATTCCCACTCCTGTTTGACTCCACTTTCTTTTTTCCTTTTTTAAAGATTTATTTATGCATACGGGAACTGGGGTACAGGCCAGAGGTACAGGTGGTGGGAGGATTCACCAGAGACAGAGTGGGGAGCAGAACAGGCAGATCTACTGAAATACACTGCTATGGGGAGAGGTCTGCTGTGCCATGTCGGTCCCCTCCCTGGCCGGGGATCGAACTTGTGCTGCAGTGACTGCGGATGCTTCCTAGTGCAGTGCTTAACCCCTTGCGCTACCAGGGAGGCCCCTTTGACTCCATTTTCTTAGGCTTGTTCTCTAGACATTCTTCCCAGCAGAAATAAGTCCACCTGGTTCCAACTTTTTTTGTGAATCATAACCCCAGTATTTGCTAATTCAATCTTGAGCTACAAAGTACCTCTCAAAATTCTTCCCAGAGGGCTTAGGAACTATATATATAAATAAGTCATTCATTTCCTGGGATTGAATAAATATGCATTAAGTATTATCCTATGCCATCCACCTATTGTTCTTTATTTTATAGTAATTAATTGAGTATATAACCAGTTTCTTTTTTATCACCACTAGCCCAAAAATCATTAGCAACAACACAACAGTGGGAATTCCCAATGGTTCATCTTTGTATCTCCATTATTGCCCACCGTGCTGACTTGCCAAGTGAAACACTGAAAGACTGTTGGATTTAATGGGGCAGGTAGTAGTAGTTTTACCAACAGATCTATGACCTCACTGATTCACTTACCTCCTTTAGCTTAACATGAATATTTACAGATTCACTTGTGTATTCTGGGGAGAAAATATTTTCTAGATCCAAGTATGAACTTTTTAGTCAAGCCGATTGCTATATCATTTTGCCCACTAAAATGCTTAGGTATTAAGTATACAATCTGATGAATTCTGAAAAATATAAACAATCTGGAAACTACCACACCAGTCAAGAAATAAAGCATTTCAACTATACCAGAAAGTTTGCTTATTTCCCTTTAAGTCAGTCCCCCCTTATCATTGTCCTCTCTGTGTCCCAGGGAAATATCGATCATTTCTATCACCATGGGTTAGTTTTATGTGTTCTAAACTAAAACTATATAAATGAAAAGGATATATGTGCTCCTTTGTGTTTGCCTTTCACCACCCAAATAATGTCAGTGAGACTCGAGCAGATTAGTTCATGTATCAGCAGTTCATTCCTTTTCATTGCTGCATAGCAGTCCATCGCACCAACATTGGACAATCTGTGTATCCATCTATTAATAGACTTATGCATTGTTTCTGATTTACTATTATGAATAAGAACTGCTGATATCTTATATAAGAATAAGATACATGCTTTATTTTCTTTTGGGACATATGTTTTCTTTCTCCTTGGTAAATATCTTGGAGCAGAACTGGTAGGTGGATGCAAGTTTACTTTATAGGAAAATACCCAACCTTTCTCCAAGCTATTTGTGACATCTTATACCTTCACCAGCAATGGATAAGTGGTCCAGTTTTCCCATATTTGTTAAACTTTGTATTGTAAGTCCTAGTAGTAATTTTTTTTATCATAAAGACTTTATTTTTAAAGGGGAGGAATGGGGAGATGCAGAGGAATGGTAGAGAAAAAAGGAGATGGAGAGAGTGTGAGTGCTTAGGGACAGAGAGAGAAGAAAAGACGAGGGGAGAGGAGGGAGGGAAAAGAGAGGAAAAGGGAAAAAAGTGCAGCCTCTAAGTAGTAGAGTCATAAATATAGTTAGGGTTTCCAGCGTCCTTTCTGATCTCTTATCAAGTAGACTGCACTGCCTTGCAAGGGAGAAATATGAAGCAGTATTCTCCCGCTTATGGCGGGGGTAGTATGAGTTGGACATTGTAAAGAGTTTATTCTAGGGAACTGGTAGTTTTTCAAGTATAATTTGCACTGGAATAACTGCAATTCTGGAAGAATTATCTGCATGTCAGAAACCGGCAATAATTTTGAAGTTTCTGTTCGCGTTGGGAAACCTGGCTGTTTGGTACTCGCGGGAGGAGACATCTTTTCTTCCTTTAGTTAAAGCATAAAAATGAAGGCTTACCTCATTGTAGGCACGTTCAAAGTAATGATCAGTGAAAATGAAGGAGCCAGGAGTGCTGACAGATAACACGTGGCAAGGGAAAGAAGGGCAGGAACATACATCCTTAAACCTCACTTCAACCTAAACAAGCTCAGAGCTGATTTTACTCAGCAGGAAAATATAATAAACTTTATTATTAGGTGTGACTCAAAGCACTAGTCTTTCTAGGGTGAAATTGGGATCTTTCTGAGAATGCTGAATTTGAATATAGAAAGCCAAAGAAGGATTCCAAAAATATGGATTTAAAAACATTTCTTAGATGTAAACACCATTCTGAATATGTGCTCAGAACTGTAATTGTCCTCCTTATGGAGGCATCATTTAATGGCACTGTTTTGTCACACACCCATCCACACCCTGATGCGGAAGTCTGGATTGCTGGAAAAATGCCCAGCTGCTTTACACCTAGAGTGGAGTGAATGAGATGGGTGTTCCTCACCCTCTCACTTCGGGGTCCTCACTGCGGGTTCAGCGGGTTAAGTGTCTCAGGGGACAATGGGCAGCCCCTCAGGTTTGCATTAAGAGACATTTTTTGAGACTGGGATTTTCATTGTTGTTTTTTAAAATTATGTTTATGGAGGTAAAGTTGTTTTACATCATTTGGGGATGGTAAATTTATTTATTTATTTATTTTTTTAAAGGATTTATTTATTTATGCATACAAGCACTGGGGCACAGGTCAGAAGTGTGGGGGGTGAGAGAATCCACCAGACAGAGTAGGGAACAGAACAGGCAGATCTACTGAAACACACTGCTGAGTGGAGCAGTGGGCGAGGCAGGAGAGGTCTGCTGCGCCATGTGGGTCCCCTCCCAGGCCGGTGACAGGGATCGAATTCGTGCTGCAGTGGCTGTGGTTTTCTTCACAGTGCATTGCTTAACCCACTGCGCCACCAAGGAGGGCCAAGGGATGATAAATTTAAACCTCTACAAATGTGTATGTTCACATGGTGCCCACCACCAGTGCCCTAACAATCCTCTACCATATTTCCCTGGGGTCCCTCCCTCCCCCACTCCCTCTCTGCCATCCTCCCTTTCTGGTGTCCTCTGTTTTGTAGTCAGAAGTCAAGGGATTCTATGCATTTGGTTCTGATTGACCCTTTGTTTCATTTCTTTATAGTCCACGTATAAGGGAGACCACCCAGTGTTTGTCTTTCTCCTTAGGACTTAACTTGCTTAACATAACCCTCTCTAGTTCCATCTATGTTGTCATAAATGGTGAGAGGGGTTTTATATAGTTGCATAGTATTCCACTGTGTGTCTATAGCATATTTTTCTGGTCCACTTCTCTGTCCTTGGGCGCTTAGGTTGATTCCTATTGTAAACAGGGCTGCAATGAGCATAGGAGTGCATGTAGCACTTTGGATTAGTGTTTTAGTGTTCTTTGGAACATATGGTAGGTCTATTTTTAATATTTTGAGGAACATCCTCATCAACACTTATTTTTCTTTTTGATATGGGTTATCTACAGTGTGAGATGCTATATCACTGGGTTTTGATGTGCATTTCCCTGATGGTGAGTGTTGGGGACCATTTTCCTGTGATGTTGGCCATCTGTCTATCTTCTTTGGAGAAGTGTCTGTTTAACTGTTCTGTTCCTTTGTTGATTGGGCTAATTTTTAAAAAAAGATTTATTTATCTATGCATACAAGAGCTGGGGTATAGGCCAGAGGTGTGTGTGTGTGAGAGAGGATTCACCAGACACAGCATGGGCAGCAGAACTGGCAGATGGACTGAAACACACTGCTGAGGGGAGCAGCGGGTGAGGCAGGAGAGGTCTGCCGCGCCATGTGGGTCATTCCCTGACTGGTGATTGAACACGTGTTGCAGTGGCTGCAGGTAGCATCATAGTGCTGCGATTGAACCCTTTGCGCCACCAGGGAGGCCCTGATTGGATGAATTTTTGTTGGTGTTGTTGAGTTGCATGAGTTCTTTATATATTTTGGATATCAGTCTTTTGTCAGATGGATTATACCTTCTATTCAGTAGAGTCTCTTTGCTTTACTGATAGTTTCTTTTGCTGTGCAGAATGTTTTTTAGTTTGATATAATCTCATTTGTTTACATTTGCTTTTGTTTCTCTTGCTGTGAGAGACAAGTCCCCGAAGACATTTCTGAAACTCAGTGTCATGGAATGTTTCACTTTTTTTTTCTTTAATGTATTTTCTAGTTTTGGGTCTTATATCCTTGTCGAAAAGGGACATTTGGCTCACTCACGGCTAGCCAACCTTCACCTACCACCCTCATAGTCACTAGCAGGTCGGAGAGGGTGGTTTGTCACTGCACTTTTTCACCTATGTACTTAATTGCTCATTTGTGTCCTCTTTTCCCTAAAAGCTGTCCTCAACGAACTGAATGAAGATGCCTGATGCATGATATACACACAGCAAATATGATCTTTCATTCGTTCATTCTTTTCATTAATATTTATTGAAGCCCCGTTGTGTACCAGGTACCGTTCTTGATGCGGGGCCTATACATATGACAGTAAATGAAAGAGACAAAATCTGCCTTCTTATTGCCTAGTAGAGATGATAAATAATAAAAATAATAAATATGTCATTCAGAGACTATTAGAAGGTGGTATATATGGAGAAGGGAAAAAAGCAGAGTAAAGGGAACAAGGAGTGCCAGAGACGGGAAGGGGGGTGCCATTGGAATAATTAATAAGCTATTACTTCTATCCATGTCTGTTAAAGCCAGATTTCGCCCAGTCCACCAAGTGGTATTTTTTTTCACCTTTCCCTACCCTAACACTACCAAGTCAAAATGATTCTAGATGATCCATTCTGCACTCTGGAGAAGGAAGCTAAATTGGGATATCATTGTGTTCTGTGAAAACGATGATGTCACTGTCATGTGTGCCAGTACCTTGTGAGTATCACGTGATAGACACAAGCCAGGGAATTAGGCACTGAGGCCAGGGTGTACCATTCAAGTCATGGTGTGAATCCTGCCTCTTCCTGGGGCTCTTGATGGTGCACAAATTGACTGCTAGCCTGATTTTTTCCCTTTTCATATAAGTAACATATTTTTCTTCATGCCTAGAAATATCTATTATAACTAGTTTATCCCTGACGTAGTGTTTCCCTTTGTATGTATCACGGCTTTTGAAAAGTCCATTATTTTAGAATATTTACTTAGTTTCCCAAGTTTCACTGTGACAAAATACATCTATGTGCAACTTTGGATGGATTTCTGGTTTTATCCTTTAGATAACGTGCAGAAGGTAGAACTGTGCATTTAGAAGATATGCAGACTTTGAAGCTATTTTGACACCAATTACCGATTGCTCACTAGATTGCCAGAGCATAGCTGCACCTCGTTATTCATTTACCAGAGCCTTTATTTCCTATCTTTGTACCAATGCTTGTGTCTTCATTCTTTTTACTTTATTAATTTGAAAGGTGACACCTGCTATCTCATTAATATTTTCAGTTGTCCTTGATTGCGGGGCTTACTGGTATTTGTATTCTCCTTTTGGAAAATGCTTATTTTTCACTGCAGTGTTTAATCTCTTTCCTGTGGACAGGTAAAAATTCTTTAGATATCAAGGGTCTCAGTTGTTTTCCCCCTGCCATATATGTTGCAAATACTTTTCCCCAGTTTTAAAACTGTGCTTTAGTTTTCTTTACAAAGTTTTAAAACGAGACATATTGATGTCTGAATACTTAAAACTTT
The DNA here is from genome assembly GCA_019455555.1 of Galemys pyrenaicus. Lineage (NCBI taxonomy): Eukaryota > Metazoa > Chordata > Mammalia > Eulipotyphla > Talpidae > Galemys > Galemys pyrenaicus. The sequence continues at coordinate 12,469,698 of JAGFMF010012069.1, read as the reverse complement.
CTTTAAATTGACGATGGTCTTATTCCTATGCTTTTTTGAGAAATATTTTCTGTCTTTGCAAATAATGTAAATTTCAACTATGTTCTCTTCATTTTCTGTATTTTCAACATTTCACGATATTGTAGTATCTGGATTTTTTTGTGTAAGTCGGCACCGATGTGGGGCTCTTCCTCTCCCCACCCCCAAAAGCTTGCCTGATAATTCCAGAACTAACTAGGAGTGGTTCATCCTTTCCCCAAAAATGTAAAACACCACATGTATCCTATACTAATTATTTATAGGCATTGTATGAGGCTAAGCAATATGAATTTGCTCTCTCACACAATAGCCCTCTGGTTTATTTTTTATTTTAAAGAACTTCTTTTTAAAAAAATGTTTATTTATTTTTACATACAAGAGTTGGGGTAAAGGCCAGAGTCCAGGGCGGTGAGAGGATTCACCAGAGACAGAGTGGGGAGCAGAACAGGCAGACTGACTGAAACACACTGCTGAGGCAGGCAGACTGACTGAAACACACTGCTGAGGGCAGCAGTGGGCGAGACAGGAGAGGTCTGCTCCGCCATGTGGGTCCCCTCCCTGGCTGGCAGCAGGGATTGAACTCGTGTTGCAGTGGCTGCGGTTTGCTTCATAGTGCGTTGATTAACCCACTGAGCCACCAGGGAGGCCCGAGCTCTCCGGTTTAATAGAGATTTATTAGCACCTTAGCCAGCCGATTCCCCTCTCCTGTTGGAGTCCTGCGCTCTTGGCAATAAGGACCCTCTTGCACCCATTCCACAAGATGAGTGACCTTTTGGTTTTCAGAATCTGCCAGTGCGTTCCAGTCTGTTGTATTAGGATGTCAATGATCTTTTTTATTAGATAGTTTTTCTTCTATTTTAATATTATATATTTAAAATACAGTATCTTTTGGGTCTCCCTGGTTGTGCAAGGGGTTGAACGCCACACCGTGGGGCTTCTGCAGTCACTGCAGCGCAAGTTCGATCCCCGGCCTGGGAGGGGACCCACATGGCACAACAGACCTGCCTCACCTGCTGCTCCCCTCAGCAGTGTATTGCAGTCCATCTGCCTGTTCTACTCCCCACTCTTTCTCTGGTGAATCCACCTCCCACCCCACCACCGCCTCTGGTCTGTACCCCAACTCTTGTATGCATAAATAAATAAAGAAATCTTTTTAAAAAAAGACAGTATCTTTTGTGCTGCGAATTTGCAGTAGAAGATGCATAGTGCACTCTTCCCATTCGATTGGTGCGTGCTGTGTGCTTCCTGTGACGCAAATGAACTTTTCCGTTATAAAAATAGTAGAATATTGACAATCCCATGAGTCCACCTCAGACTAACAGTGACAAAAGTGAAATATCCTCTTACTAAAGAATGGTGTTGAATATTCGAATCACTGACAAAATAAACTGTGAATAAACTTCAGACGTGTGTCACCAAGAAATCGCAGGACGCATCAGCAAGCTGGGATGAGATGAAGTCAGGGGGTGAGGTTGATACTCAAGCATTTTTGTTCCTAAAAATAATAGTACGTGCTGCACGCTGCTCTTTGAAACATCATCTTCCTTTCCCCTATGAACTTTTGGGTCCACTTCACACCAGCTCAGCTGGCTCACTGAGCAGTTCTCGTTGAAACATCTCTCCTACCCTCGCTGCTCCCTGCTGGCCTCATTATTAAAAATGTGCTACTGTCAGATAGAAATGATGTTTCTCACTAAGTACACTCAGTAGCATTTTCCTCTCACTCTGTTTTTCTTCCAAAGCTAACAATAAGCCATTTTGCCTTCATGAGAAAAGATCCCAAACCACTCTGACTATTCCCAGACTTGCAACTTGGCCTGACTGGCAGTACAAGTGATTGATCCATAACCTTTCGGCACTCAGGCAATTACAAGTTGCCCATAAGCTTTGCTGTGCCAGCAGAACAAATAAAAAACCTGGGGATCTAATTCTGGGTCAGCAAAGCTCTCCTTCGTGACGTTATATGAAATAAGAATTTTAACTGTAAGAGAATTCTTTAGAGAAGAAGGAAATTTATTCAATTTTTTTTTCTAATTCCCATAAAATGTGATAATGATTACTTCTCTTTTTTCCTTCGTGCAATCTCAATTTTTTTTCTGCTTCAAACCTTTAAGATTTCTTTTTGCAGCCTTTCCATTAATCTGAAAATAGGGATAGAGAACTTCAAGTTTCTGGCGTTCAAAGAAAAATGAAAGTCAGAAATAGCCCTTGTAAGCCAAAGTAGCAATATTTCCATTTCCATAATTCTGCGAGTTGTCCATGATTTTTATTTCCACTAATGAGGCAATAACTCAGGAGCTCGTCCTCTTCTGTCAGGAGACAAATATTATGAAACAGAACTGTCATTTGTCTCCGCATTCTGCCTCACAGAGGCGTATGTGTATGTGCTTGTAAGAAAAAAGGGCATTTTCTCAGCCAACATGGAATGAGCTGTAATAGACTGATTACTAAATGGTTTATCATGAAATCTCAATACTGGAAGAAAACATTAAAAGTCTCAGGGCTCAAGCTCCTATCCACAAACACACTCATTCAAACATAAGGGCCAACTAACAAGTTTGAGAAACTAATAAACACTGTCATCATCATCCAATTGCATGACCTCTTTCTTCCCGAAACTTGTCCTATGACAGATGTATTTTTCAAATTGATCGTCTTTAGAATCTTGTGACATTAAGAAAAATTGCAGATGTCCTCGACTAGGTTATAATACTCTCAGGAAAATGATGTTTTTTCCAGTAGCATAACTGGCTCACACCTTTTTTTATCTTTGGAGGTCAAGTGTGTTTCTTGGAGACAGCAGAAAGTTGGACTCTGTTTTTCTCTTCCAACCAGATACTCTGTTCTTTTTAATTGGAGAATTCAGTCCATTTACATTCAGGTGGTTATTGATAGAGGAAAGTCTGCTAATGCCATTTTGTACTTAATTCTAGGGTTCTGTTTCCTTGTTCACTTCTTGTGGATGTTTTCTCATTGATTTATATATGAGACCACCTTTCAATATTTCTTGAGGGGTGGGGGGGTTTAGTGTTTGTAAACTCCCTCATCTTCTTTTCATCTGAGAAGGTCTTTATTTCTCCCTCCTATCCGAAGTCGAGTCTTGCAAGACAGAGTATTCTTGACAGGTAGTTGTTATCTTTAAGTATTTTGATCACATCCTTCCAGTCTCTCTTTTCCTAAAGTGTTTCTTCAGAGAAGTTAGATATAAGACTTTATAGCTTGTCTGCTTCTTTTCCCTAGTCAGCTTTCATATTCTTTCTTCCTTTTGGATTCTTGGAAGTGTCTCTACTATGTGTCTTGGTGTACATCTCTCCTTGTTTAGGTACCCTGATGCTCTTCAGGACTTGTATATTCCAAACCTTCTCCAGGTTTTGGACATTTCCCTCTATTTTGTCTTTAAGTTCTCATTTCTCTTCTGTGTTTTTTTCCCATTTTTTTTTATCATGGAAATTTTGAACTCTGTATCTGATAGGAAGAAATGATCTTTCATGTCTTTGCGTTTGGGTCCTGGACATTTGTTCTCTCTCTGTCGTGTAGTGGGGAGATTCCCCTGAGGACTCAGGTTGCTGGTCTGTTTGGTTTGCTGTGTGGTAAACGTTAAGCGTGCAGAGCTTCCACTTTTCCAGTAGATGGTGCTGTATGTTAGTGAGAACTCATCTGTAGCTGGGTCTTCAGTGAGTGGGGGGCAGTTCTGGAGGGCTCTGTTGCTGTTGAAGGTGAGGCACATGGGCTCTGCTCATGCCTGTGTCTCCACTGCTAGCTCTCCTCTCTGGGTTTCAGACCCATGTTTCTGCAGCCTGCACACTGGGCCTTTGGTGGCCCTGGCACATTCCAAAGTGGCTTCACTCTGACTGCTTTTTCCCAAAATCCCTCTGCTGGGGATGGGGGCAGGTCATGCCTTAGGAGCTTTGTCTTCCTCACTGGGGGCCATGTCCAGGGCAAACCCCAGCACTCTTGCCTGTATGGCTCTCTGTTAGAGCCACAGCAATCAGTTTTGCCCTCCCCAGACATGGGTATGAATCATAGTTCCTGCCCCACTGGCTGCCTCTTCCCTCCCTCACCCTTTTGCTTGATCAGAGTTTAATTTCCTCTGCATCTTCTTGGTCCCACTGGTGACCACTGGGTCCTGGGGATCATGAGGTGCTCCGGTTTCACTCCACATCATGAGATCCTCTGACCCTAGTGCCTACCTGGACTTTTTCTTACTTTACTTTCCCCAGTCAAGCAGGGAACTTCCTCTGATCTTATCTTCCCTGAGTGTCCTAGGGTATTTTATTTTATATCAATGAATAACTGATGCACTCTTGACATAGAGTGGAGTCACGTAACTCTGGGGTTAAGTTTTCCAGTTAATGTGTAAGGAAACCAATCATGGAAAGTGAGAATTATCATTGAAAATCCCTTAGTCAGTTACCATGTACAATCAAAGCAAACATTTTGCCCTTCATTATTAGAAGAGATTGCAAATTTTCTTTTAAGTACCAAATAATGAGCTTGTTTGGGGCCATGTTATATGAAACACAGTCTGTATTTTTAAATATTCATTATATAACTCATTGGATCACTAAAATCATTGTTCTCTTGCAAAAGCCCTCCCTAGCCCTTTGTCCTCCTCCTCCTCCTCATGCCTCCTTAGCCAAATTGGAACCCTAGTTATAGCCAATTATACTTCTACTCCATATCAGTGATGGAAAAGTTGAAACTGGTTGAATACTCTCAATGTTAATTTTGTTACCACAAATCTTTAATAGGCCTTCAGCACTGCTGGCTAATTCTCTGTGATGATTCTCTTGTAAATTCTCTTTACAAATCTGGGTCAGCCATTTCACACTTCCTTCTCTCTTTGTGTATCTCCCTTCCCTCAACACTGATTTTAAGTGTAAAGTTCAATGAACTTTGACAAATGTGTTCATGCATGTACCTGCCACCATGATCAAGGTATAGAATACCAGAAAGTTCTCTCAAACCTTTTTGTAGACATATCTTTTCATTTCTCTTGAGTACATATTTGGAATGAAATTGCTGGGTCAAAGGGTAGGTAGGTATATTCACTTAGACTATACCACCAAATCTAAGAAATAATTATTTTCTTTTTTTTTAAAGATCTATTTTATTTATGCATACAAGAGCTGGATACAGACCAGAGGTGAGGGGTGTGAGAGGATTCACCAGAGACTAGCTGAACAGGCAGATAGACTGACATACACTGTAGAGGGGAGCAGCGGGCAAGGCAGGAGAGGTCTGCTGCGCCATGTGGGTCCCCACCCTGGCCGGCGGCAGGAATCGAACTCGTGCATCAGTGGCTGCGGTCTGCTTCATAGTGTGTTGCTTAACCCCTTGCACCACAGGGAGGCCCCTAAGAACTAATGATTTTCTTTGAGGTCACAACAGGCAGCTTCCAAGGGAATTTCACCAGTACCCCAGCAATCAGCTTTTTAGTGAGTTTCTCTGGCGCTCAGACATTGATTGGTTTATGGTTTTCCAGACCACGCCTATGGAAACTCAGTGAATTTTGCCATCAAGTGTGCTATCATCACATACTCCAACAAGGTGTGAATTTCTGAACTGGTGTGCCTGCCTCTAAGTTTGTTTCTTCCTTGGCTGTTCTCCCAAACCCATAAAGATAATGGCTGCTTCCTTCTTCTGCCATTCCTGTTGAGTTAGCCTCACTCCTCTTAGTAGTTATCCACTGTTACAATTTAGTAATTATTTATATTAAATCTTCAAATTATTGATGTGGTTTCTGATTAATAGATCTTGATTAATATCCCCCCACACCAGCAAATCTTTTCTACTAAACATCGACAACATGATCTGAAATATTTACCCCTTCCATTTCTACTGTTGTCAGCCACGCCTAGCTGCCAGCATATTTTATTTGAACAAATGCTGCAGCTTCCTCTCCTGTTTCCCTACTTTTCCATTTGTCCTCTTCCTGGACTTCTAGAGTTCATTCTCTGTATAATAGCCATAGTGAGCTTTTAATGTAAATCCAATCCCTTTACTACACTGCTTAAAACTCTCTAATAGGGACTTAGGGTTTTAGCTTAGTAGAGAGCTGGGACAAATCTCCTCTCACCATACAACATGGAAGATCTGTGCAAACTGAGAATTGATGACTTTTCTTGAATAAATCAGAGAAGTGAGGCAACTAGACAACCCCCAAATCTGAGAGAAGCTAGATTCCTGCAGGGGGATATAGGACCTGAACACTTGCTTCTTTGGGACAGAGGCACTGGTCTCCCTATAAACTGGTTAAGAGGATTCACCAAACTGTTTTTTAATGAATTGCTCAAGGCCATGTGTAAAGACTTCATCCTCTTGTGGGATTTTTTTCCATGAGCCTCACTGGGCATTCGTTGGGAAGATCAGAGAAAATCCTGATAGTTTCCATCAAGCAATGGGCTGGTGGAGGGAAGTAGCAGTCACTGTATAAATTCTGCTCAACCCATCTTGCCTAGGTTCTCTATAGAACACACGCCTATGTTTAGGAGGGCAGGAACAACAAAAACAGTTATCTTAGGGCACCGGTGAAAAAAGCATTTGCATCTAAGGAATACAGCAGGAAAAAGAGGCTCTGTCTCAAGGAAAGGCAAAAAAATCTGTGCTAGGCTAAAATGACCATGGGAGAATCACACCTCTGAGATTCAGAGATGCAGGACCTAAGACTGGGCTAATCACTCTTAGGAAAATGCTTTTGTCTCCCACCTTCATTATAAGGTGGACTGTAACAGTCTCACCACTGAAGCACCCATAAGTCCTTTGCTATAGTCCATCGTGCTCTGCTCCTCCCCTTTATCCCCCACCCCCCTCTGAATTGTGTCACAATTTTAAGGCTTGTAATATAAACTGCCACATTGTGTCCGCTTTGCCCCCTGCAGATTTAACATTGTTGTAAAAAGCCTACATGAGGGTGACATATTCTTTTTAATAAGTGGTGTGCTTCCATGCTTCTAAATTCGAAAGTATACACTGGAAAGTTTTCCTCCTGTCCTTGTCCCCTAGGTACCCAGTTCTCTACCCCAAGCTTTCTGGGGAAAATTTCCAAATATATTCTAAGTATATAGGGGCAGGCAGCACATGGTACAGTTCAATTGAGAAATTCGGGGAGCGTTTAGTAAAGGGACTATTTGCAAAAGCGAAGCAGCTATTGGGAAACCTAAAGGAACTCGAGCTAGTCACAGGGGCCTCTTGGGACTAAGAGGGGGCGGGATCTGAACCAGGAGGCTGAGGGCTATGTGGGGAGGGCTGGCTTAGGGCTGCTGTGACCTTCAGCCAGGCATGCAGCCAGCGGGAGGCAAGCCCGCAGGGAGGGATGAAAGCAGAGTTCTCTGCTCTCCTGCGGGAGCCCCAGACTGGCAGAAACCAGAGTGCAAGGGCGCCTGCTGGGAAATCCCCTTTGGTTCTGACTTCCTGCGGGATCTGCTCTTCCCAGTGTCACATCCAGGGAATAGCCACGCAAAGGGCAAAGGTGCTCCAAGGTCGAGCTGTCCTCTTTTTCCCATTGAGGAAGGGAGTGTCCTGTAGGTCCCTCCAGAAAAGTAGGGAGCTGCGGGTGGTTCTTCAGTCACACTGGGTAATATGTTCCTACATTCCCTGTGCTCCCCATGACCTCTTCTCAGTGACCTCTGTTCTCCTCTCGGGATGGACCGCTGCCCAAGCTTCCCAGCAATGCATGAAGACCAGAGTCAGGTTTCAGTGTCCTTGCCAGAGGTAAGCTCCAAGTCAGGGAGAGTGATGACAACAAGTCCTTGTCCATCTAGCCTCATGACTCACCCCCTAACCCACTGCCACTGACCCTGATTGTCATACCCGGGAGTCTTTAGCAGACAGAGAGAGCCCCAGGCGTAGTTTAAATCCTAGTGTTTTCTGATTCAAAAAAATACCTGCACCCCTATGTTTATAGCAGCACTCTTTACAATAGGGAAGACCTGGAAACAACCTAAATGCCCAAAAACAGATGAGTG
>JAGFMF010012069.1:12420184-12452130 GCA_019455555.1 Galemys pyrenaicus | reverse complement strand
TGGATCTGTGTGATAAGTCCCTTGTCAGTAATGTTGTGTGTAAAGATTTTCTCCCAGTTGGTGGGTTGTCGCTTTGTTTTGGCCAATGTGTCCTTTGCTTGTACATGTTTCTTTAGAGTTTACAAACTTCTTTAACATACTTATTTTCATTTGATTTTCTTCCTCACATGTTCGTGAAAGTCGACTTCAAATATTCTTTGTCTGTCATCTATTTTTGTGTCTTTTATTAGAGAAGCTGGAAAGCATTATTTTAGAACATCACCGCATCTTAGAAATGAGGAACTCGAGTTTGGGTCTAAATGCTACTTCCATAATTTGTTCTAGACCAAGGAAAGTTTCTTATCCAGGTAAATTGTGGCTTTGGTCAGGAAGCAGATTGTCTGTCCAGTGTTATCCAGAAGTCTCAAATTTGGTTAGTAACTAAGATACTTAGCATAACTGGAAGAACCATGAAGCCAGGCACAGCCAGGAGCTGAGGGCCCCTTCCTGGCCACTAGAGGCCAGCAAGCCACAGTTAAGAATGTCTGAGCCACTTCTCCCATTATGTCCAATTCATTCAAAATAAGGCAAATGATCCTAAAATGTCCCTAGGAGAAAAGGCATCTGGTTTCAGTGAGTACACTGAGATGCCTTCGATTTCTGAAGCCTCCCAAGATTTCTTGAAAGTCAGCTTTAAGCAAATTAACAAGAAGAGAATGTATGCATTTGGTGTGTCCTTCACATCTCCCCAAAGCCCTGTTGTCATCCTTACCATGCTTTCTTTCCCTCACTTACCTGTTTGAAATGAAAAGCAATGGTTTGATTTCCTAGAAACAGTCATTAATGTCTCACCCCTCGCTCTCTTCTCTTGAGGCCTTTCCCTGTCTGTGTTACTTGCTCCTCTTTCCCCGTGTGTCACACTTTTCTAGAAGGGGCCAGAGGGAGGCTCTCGGAGAGGGCAGACAGGAGAGGATTTTCCAAGCTGAGCACTGTGGGGACTTCTCTGGGGCTCCCACAACTAGGAGCACTCCTCTTCAGTATTTATTTTCTGAATTTTAAAGCATATTGTGTTTGAGAATAACTGGAGTATTTAGGTACAGAGCCACAATGTAATGCAATTTACTCCCAAATGGTTCAATAGAGGAAGAGTAAATGGCAAATATATATGTGTATATGCATTTGAGAGCACTGGAAAGAGCGAGAACAAATGATAAAGTAGAGGGGATGAAGATTTAATAAGTGACTCTGATTGTTCATATTCTCACAATCCCTCTATGTTTAAAACTACCTCCAAATAAACTGTCAAATGTTAAAGCTACTCTTTTCAAGTGAAGCTTTTGTGTGCAAGCAACTACTTTCTAAACCACAGTGTCCATGTTTCCAGGAACTGTGGTTTCGGAGTGACCCTGACACCCCTAAACTGTGGGCCAGAGGGAGGAAGGAGCTAAGGCCTGAGAAGAACCCTCTTGGCCTGCCCACTCCAGCCTGGATCTTCCAACTCCCTTTTATTTACCCAGTCCACTCCTCAGAAAACGGGCCACCACCCATTCTCTGCTGCTCTTTCCCCACCCCCATTCTAGCTGCAGACACGTAGACCTAATGGAGACTTCCCAGTCCAGAGTGTTCTCTCTCTCCTTCCCAGGTGTTTGCTTTGACCACCTTCCAAGGCAACACATGGCAAACCCCACAAGGGGTGGGTGTGAGAGGCCTCCGTGACAGGCGGTCAGGACAGCCTTCTGTTTCCAGTCACTTGATTTTCTGCTGTTACCTTCTGGGAGAGTAGCTAAGGAGAGTTTATTCAGGCAAGAAAGAAACAGCCAGAAATTCTTCTCATCTCTGTATGTGTGCTCCTGTTCATTGTGGCCTTACAGATTCTGGCATGCAGAGGTGGTCTTTATTTCCCCACCTTCTGCATCTGGGCTGACTTGTGACCCAGCAGAGGTCTGAGGGCCCAAGTACCAGGCTTTGCTGTCTCCCTGCGCTGGGAGCTCTACGAAAGAGCCTGAGCTGGCCTGCTGGATGATGAGACATGTACACATGACAAAGTCATCCCATTTGCCCTGTTGTGAGACAGGTGAGCGCGGCCATCTTAGACCTTCCATACCCTCTAAGCCACAGGCTGGCCCTAAACACAGCGTAAGTGCAGCAGCGATCAGGGAAATGACCCAGGCAAGAACTGCCGTGCCAGCCCACAGAAGAAACAGAAAGAAATCCCATTGGTGGTTAAGACACTCAGTTCTAGGAAGACTTGTTCTGCAGCCAAAGCTAACTGTGACAGGGCCCAGCCTCCGTCAGCAGGAGCAGCGTGTTTGGAATCTGAGTCCCTTACCGTGGCACCACGTGCACAGAAATCTTCCTTGCTTACCTGCTTCTAGTTTCCTTCTCAGTCAGCTGGGTCCCTGTCAGTTGTCATGTGCCAAAATAAAGAACAAGAGAGTGCTGTGTCATGGGACACTTTGATTCAGTTCCTTCTGAGATTTCTACTTGGTTTGACCTAGTGTGCTTCCTCTCTAAGGTTGCAAAATCATTGCCCTGAAAAGAACAATTTTCCATTATCAACTGCTACTCTCTTTAAGAAACCAAACGGGGGCCTCTCTGGTGTTGCAGGGGTTAAGTATCAGTATTATGAAGCTATCAGCAGCTATTGCGGCACAAGTTCGATCCTGGCCAGGGAGGGGACCCACATGGTGCAGCAGACCTCTCCTATCTCTCCCGCTGCTCCTCTCAGTAGTGCATTTTCAGTAGATCTGTCTGTTTTGCTTCCTACTCTGCCTCTAGTGAATCCTATCACCCCCCCACACACACACATACACAACTCTGGTCTACACCCCAGTTCTTGTATGCACAAATAAATAAATAAATAAATCTTTTTCCAAAAAAGAAACCAAATGGTTAAATATATATGTGCCCTGATTTTCTTACTCACAGGCTCTATCTAGAGGGTGATGTCTTTATCAACAGTCAAGATGTAGATGAGCACGAGAGGGGTTACTGTAGAAGCACCCCTCTGCAGTACATTTCATAATAGCAATGGGCCCATCTATCTCCAGAGAGGGCCCAGGCAGCAGCCAGAGAGGGTTTGGTAGTTCTGTGAATAAAGGTTTATTACTTTCCTCTCCCTTCCATCAATCAGCTCAATGTTAGGGAAAGGAAAAAAGGAAAAAGCAAACCTAATCTTTGTGTCTGCTCATAAAATAAAATGGGCAGAATCTCCCTTCATTCCTGACCTTGAAAGTAACTTTTTCAAAGATGGGTGAAACCAGGGAACATTATTTGATTAGAACTGGAAGCTGGAAGAGAGGATCTGTAGCTTTTAACCTGATCTCTGACATCTATCAACTGTCACAGTTCAAGTCAGCCAATGCCTATGGACACCTACTCTGCACTGGGAACAAGGTCAGTGACGCTGCAAACACAGAGGTAGACAAGACAGCACGCTCACTCTCCTGAGACTCGCAAGAGAGCAGGGCATGAGCAACACATATATAACAGGAAGTGTTCAAATCAAAGGACAAATGAATGAAAAAAATAGGATAGGGACAGATTAATTCTGACGTTCAGGCTAGGACATAACAGAGTAAAGTGGACTTGATGAAGGAACGTGACCTTCAAGCGCAGAAGTGGTGGGGATGAAGACTGCATGGGTAGTATGGATGGGTCCTGGAAAGGCGAAGATTGAAAAAGAATTGTGGGAAAGGTAGGTGACAGTAAGGTACAGGGCACCCACTTGTGTACTTCAGATTGTATCTGAAAACATAGTTCCCTTCACGGAAAATTTTCTTTGCTACTGCCAAGATCATGGGGTACTAGCAATTCAGAATTACTCAATCCAATTTTAGGGCATGAAGTTTTCTGATCCACTTGGATGGCTTGAGGCAAGCCTGCAAGTTCATAGTAAATTTGCTTCTAGCTTTTTTGATTCCAAGAGTTGTTTAGCTCGGGCCTCCCCGCCAGGGCAATCAAGGCAGGTCCGCACCAAGAGTTGTTTATCAGGGTCCCTGCCCTAGACTTTTGTGCCCCAAACCCTGAGAATCTGTTAAAGTGTAACTCGCTCTATCAGCTGCTGGGTTAGGATGAATAATGTCCCCTCTGGAACAAAGCAGTCCAATACCGCGGTCACTTTCTGCATTTCCTCTCAGAATAGTTTCCTACGTACCTTATTGATGCCTTGAAGAAGGTTGAAAACAATATTTTGGCCAGCATTTTGGCAGGAGCGTTATTTGCTATTACCTACTTCTCTTTTACTGGGCATGGAAATTCTGTGAGTTGTTACTTTGGTGTCTACCATAATTTTCTGAGTACTTTTTTTTTTCTGACACAGGCACATTTGCGCATGTGCACACACATACAATTTCCTGTTTTCTGGCTCCTCTGACACTTTCTACGTCCTAACCCTGGAATCAAATATTTATTCACGGATCCTTGATTCCATTTAGTGGGGAATGGTATCTTGAAACAAAAATCTGGTGTGAGGTAATCTCATTGTGTTTTGTTTCCCATGGAGATAGAACTATGAGAGTTGGAATTCATTCCAACTCACCATCAAATTATTCTCCTAGTATTTTTCCCCTTTATTTATATATATTTGACATCAATTGTGTTCCCCATTTCCCACCACTATTTCACCAGTGCACCATCACCTTAGTCCCTTGTTCTCTTTCTGCCCTCATCCTATTCTCCTAGTCTTCATTCAATCCATATTTACATCTCCCTTTTCCAACAGTGAGATACCTGGTTCCCAATATCCCAGACATATTCACTCATTTGCTTAATCCTACAACAAAGACTAAAGAGTTTCAGAGTTGCAAACCCACACCATTAAGAAAAGCAAAATAAAACCCATCAAGATCTCATTTGCAGTTCAAAAATTTTTGCAGTTCCTTTTGTGATTAGGTTGGCTATATATTGTCAAAGCACTGTGTTCAGAGGTTAGCATCTCTTCTCAGATTTGCTCAGTGAAACCATATTGATAGCTTGAAATCATTAGTCATGAGGGAAGTATTCACACCAAGGGAATGACAAATGTTACAAATTGGGGTGTGACTTTTTTTTGGGAGTGCATTTTGTTAAACATTTTCCAGCTACTACTCACACAATTATCTCAATTGCTCAGTGCAAAACCCTAGGAGTTTCTTTGATAACTCTTTTTCTTACACCTCACATAGAAATCCATCAAATTGTGCCCTTCATTTGACCATTTCTGCTATGGACTGAATGTTTATGTCTCCCCAAAATTCCTAAGACTCCCAAGGAAATGGTATTAGAATATAGAGTCTTTGAGTGGTAACTTTTTAAATGGGGAGGGATCATAGAGTGGAGCCCACATCATTTCTTATTCACCTAGCCACCAGGATGCACTTTCTAGAAGTTAGATCTAATTGTGTCATTTCTTAATAATCACACCAAGCCTTAATGTCTTTCTTGGATTTTTTTTTAATTTATAGAATGAATTAAAAACTCCCAAACATGCACATTGGGTTATTGTTCCTTATTCTCTACTTTCCCAGTCGTAGATTTACACATCTGAGCCCTTTGCTTGTGACTTTGCAGTTCCTGCCACAATGTACTTCCCCATCGCAATGACCTGCATTGGTAAATGAAATTTTGGCTGATGTGATGTGAGAAGATGTTAAAATGTGCTCATATGATTAGGATTCCCCTCTCTGGCTTCAGCTATTGTCAAGAGAAATGCATACCCAGAAATATATGCTCCCTTCAGGTAGCTGCAGTTCCCAGAATGAGATATCTGGAGCAGAGCTTGTTTGCAACCTGGAACCAAGCCCAGCTGAACCAACTCATGCAGGCCCAAGAAAAAAATCCCAACCAAAATAAGTCAAATCTCAGCAGACCCATCTATTAGTTCGAATATGAATACAGATTATAAACTCTGAAGTCTCTGCGGGTTGCTGGTTACACAGCATTTATTGCAGCAATAGTTGAGATATATGTATTATTGTTTATCTATAATATAATCAGAGCCTCCACAATGTAAACTGCCAGACCTTTACAGTCAATCTTGATGCTGGATTGGAGAGGTGTTGGGTTCAGAGAAAGGGTCCTTGGGTGATCTCTGACAAAAGTTTCACCAGAGTTCCCCTTTCAGAGGCACGCAGAGAGTTCCCACCAGACAAATACGTTTGGTTATATCAAAAAGGGCAGGTTTATTATTTTAGAAATGGGAAAGAGAAGAAGATGCTTGCTCGGACACGAACAGGCAGGAAGAGCTGCCACTGCAGTTATGCAAAGGGAAAAGGTTTGTGAAAAGAGACACCTGCGTGGTCACAGGCGGGCAGGGTTGCTGCGTTTGCCAGTGCAGAAATTGTCCTTATAGAGTGTTCTTCCTTTGGGGAGGGGTTATCCCTTTGTGGAATTATCATCTATTGTTCGATTAATCATTTTCAGGGTGTGACTGGATTAATTTTGTAAAGACCAGCGATTCTCTGTAGTGGCCCCCACCTCCATATCCGCACATCTGGTCTGCATCTCTGGATACATTCTAACACAGTCACGTTTTCTATAGCAGTCTGTGCCCAAGGATTTTTCATTTCTGTAGCTGGCTTAATGACTTATGTTAATCTTTTCTACCCCCATCTCCAGTTTCTGGTCTTGTGATACCTTTATCCCAGATTTGTTTTCCTTATTCTAAACCTCCGTCAACTGTTATAGAGAAGGAAACAGACACGGAGAGGCAAAGTAGCTTGCAAGGTCACACAGGGAAGCGTGGATCTGGCAATCAAACACAGCTTGGCACTAGGGCCTCTGCTCCCAACCACTCAACAGAATCCTCCTCCACTGGTGTTGGATTTCCCTGTCCCTCTACTCTGCACACACCTGCTTTACAGCTCTGCACATTTCATGTTTGTTTATACTACTCTTCCTCTGACTTCTGCACATGCTTTCAGAAGTCAAGGACTCAACCTTAGGCGTCCTTATGTGTCTGTTATCTACCTAGTAAGGCGACTGGCCCCTAGCTACTTCCCATTAAATGTTTGTGAATGCTATTTGCTATTGAATGGTTTTGTCATCAGTCAAATTTTCATCACAAATTGCTAGAGAACTGGCCCAAATTGCCTTTCTATGAAACATGAAAATGACAACATATTTTGAGAGTGATTTATAGAAAATCATGTACTTTATACAGTTGGAAAGGATACAGTGATAAGGAATTTTTTTGAATTTCCCTTTAGGCATTTGCCTTTTAAACATCAATCAAGCAATCAACAAAGCTTGACTGAGCACGGCTATGCACCCAAAACAGGGCAGCCACTTGTACAAGAGGTGGCTAACTAATTACTTTGCGCTCTGGTGGCTGTATGTCTTTTTTTTTTTTTTTTTCAGATCAAGTCTTGTTTTTGTGTCTTTAAGCTGGTGGAATCAATGAATATGGAAAGAAGTTAAGATAGAATAAAAATTTTACCTGACAGCCTTTTCTGGAAGCTTCAATGACTCTGGAAAAGTTTATTGATTCCTAAAGAAAAATTACCATTCTCTTTTAAGGAAGGGTGAAATAAAGGAGGATTTAGTGAATAAAAGGAATTGAAACAATTAGCATAGTCTTTTAAAATCCAGGATTATCTCTATTGATTAGGTTGCCTTAGGATTGTTGAAGGTAATGGAAATTACATATGTTAGTGAGTCAGAAGTTAGGGCTGCAAACCAAGACCCACGGTTTTGAAGAGAAAAGCTCAGGGTTAAGAGAATTCAGTTACAAAAGTGAAATGAGAATTTCTGAAGGTTTCAAAGTGTAGTAGTAAAAATATTACTTTTCCTTATAAGGTTAGGTGCTTATTGGCATGCATTGAGATTTTTGAGACCAAAAGCAAAATAAAAACAAAAGGGAGACTTAGAGGTAATATTTATTCAACCTATTTGTCCTATAAAAGAGAAGGTGGCAATAGTAGGTAAAATCTCATACATTTCAAAATTCAAAGTTTCTTATTTTCTTTCAGTGAATGTATGAACAGATTCGTTAATCTAGCCAAAATGAAAAAAAATGGATAGAGTGGAATTTAAATATTTCAGCACAGTCAAAAAAATAGGTGAGCAAAATTTTCTCCCTTAGTATTGACTTCTTATGACTTCCATATGAATATACTCAGTGAAAAAGGTGGATTTTTGAATAGTCTAGGGATTTGTTTGGTCAAACCTCGCCTGGACTTTAGAGAATTAAAACAAACACATATTTCCCTTACCATATGCATATGCTGTATTAACAGAATGGTTTGTATCCCAGATATGGGGAAAGCAATTTGGGAAAAGTACATCTTAAGGTTGAAGAAGGAATATAGTGATGAAAAACATACTTGAAGCAAGACAACACAAATTCAGTATTTTGAATTATGTTCAAAAATCATTTATATATAAGGAGGAAGACAGAAGATAATGCTTGGTAGTTCCACTGATGGAATGATACACAATTAAGACACACATAAAATTATAGCTGTGGGGTTCTCCCTGGTAGCCTAAGGGTTAAGTCTCAGCTCTATTACAGCTATGGCCTGAGTTCCTCGGTCATGGAGGAGACCCATATGGCGCAGCAGATCTCTCTTGTCTCATCTGCTGCTCCTCTCAGCACTGTGTTTCAGTCAATCCACCTGTTCTGCTCCCCACTCTGGTGACTCTTCTCACCCATGCACCTCTGGCCTACACCCTAGTACTTCCAAGCAAAAAATGAATTAAAGAATTTGAAACTGTAATTCCCCAAAGAAAGAGGAGGTTCCAGGTTTGCTGCCCCACCCTAAGGAAGGGTAGAGCTAGGCAGGGAGGTGACACTAGAAGAGATCAAGAAAAATACAGAGAGGAGAGGGAGGGAAGAAGCTGAGAGAGATAAGGAAAGAAGTTTGGAGGAGGCTTATGGAGCAGAAAGCTGTGTGAAGAAGCCATGACTACTTCTTGGCCTTGGACTTGTACCAGGGACTTAGGGGGTGTGGAGGGAGACACATGGAGTAGCGACCTGTAGAGACACTTGGAAAAGACATGGGTGAGAGACCTGAGAGAACTGACCATGGCAGCCTTTATCTTGACTTTGATTTTGCTCTTTTCCTTCCACACTTGCCTGGCCCCTTCTGCCCCTTTCCTGTGGTTCCCCTCTAGAAGGTGCCTTAGACTTGGGGCAAGATTTTGGGCCTCAGCTGTCCTGCTTTAGACCAACCCTGTTTGGCTGGGTATTTATCCACTAGGGGATGGATAACTTTGGGTGCTTGATTTGGGAACTAATTTCTTTTTCTTCTCTTCTTTCTATTGCATTCTAATTATATTAAATTCCTTTTCTATTGAAGGTCTTATGCATTAGACTATGTTGTCTTTAAGCGGCAGATGGTGATTTTGGGAGTCTCAGGGTGCCCCTCACCCTACTCACTAACAAAACTACATTTTAATGAACAGAAGGGAGATTTGGCTTTGGATGTAAACCTGCATTCCTAGTGTCAGCTATCATTTCATGAAAACAGATGCTCTCATCCATCAGCCTTTCTCCATAACCTGGAGAACTGCATCATACTTTCTTTCGGTTTGGTGTGCTAGGATGGTGAGCTACAGAAGACTTAGAAAGCCGAGTCTGTATGAACAGGTCTGAGTGCATGGATACCAGAGAACAATTTTTGCTAAATCCTTTGATCCAAACCCTCTAGGATTTAGTATGAGAGTTGGAAAAGCCCAAAGCTGAAGGACGGAGATGGATGCTGATTCCCTGGTGGGTTAACAAGGCTTCCAAATGGAGGCAGTTAGGGCAATGTTTTTGAAGCTATCTCTGGTAGAGATAGTTAATATTTCCAGTCCAAGGCCTCCCTGGTGGCGCAAGGGAGTGTCTCAGCACTATGAAGCTATTTGCAGTCCCTGCAGTATGAGTTTGATCCCTGGCCAGGGAGGTGACCCACATGGCACAGCAGATCTCTGTCTCACCTGCTGCTCCCCACAGCAGTTTATTTCAGTAGCTCTGCTTGTTCTGTTCCCCACTCTGTCTCTGGTGAATCTTCTCACCCTCCCCACACACCTTTGACCTGCATCCCCGCTCTTGTATGCATGAATAAATAAAATAATTTTTAAAAAATTCCAGTCCACAGCAAACTGATAGTTTTGTAAAAATACAATAAAATGAAAATATTAGAACATGATATTAAAAAAGAAACAAAGATACAAAATTCAAGTCTGCTTTATAAGTTTCAATTGACATGAAATTACATTTCAATAAAAATAATCAAAACAAGTGTGACATAAAGAAGAAAAGAATTGTGGAAACCACACATGTTGATGAGAATGTGCAGCGAGTGATTAATCTAATCACCATTACCCATAACTTCTTACTCTACAATCACAACTAAAGAAAATTTGAGTGAAGTAGCAACTCCCCACATTAAATGCCTAAATATACATTTTTGAACAAACATTGTATTTGTCAATGTTGGAAGTTCTGATATAACAAATGAACTGCTTCTTGCTTGTTAACTAATCTAGTCACCACTATCCCAAGGGCATAATGCATATCTAAAAAGGTTCTATGGTTTTGTTTTAATAGCACTTATAGTGGAGAGATCAATCTTTCATAAGTACACTGAGGGAAGTGGAGGAAGATATTTGAAGGCAATTCTACCAAGTTCAGGATATTTGTTCTTAACTTTTATCCAAAATGAAATAAGTGATGCTGTATTTTCAAAATTCATCTTCAAACTTTTATTAGCAGCCAGTTCTGACAATTAATCTTGTAAAGTAGAACTGAATTTAAATTATCTTTTTACAAAAGAGAAGAATTAAAGATCCATCAATTTCCTGTGTGTGAATTTCAAATGTCCTATCAGATTGTAAAATATTCAGAAAAAACTTTTTACATGTACAAAATATTAGGATCATTATCTAAGTCCATGATAATTACTAAATTTTGGAATATGTCATAGTGATCTGTAAAATAGTTGTTCTTCTAAGGTCCTAACTTTTGTTTTGGTTTGCAGAGCTTATCTGCTTTTGAAAACATGAACTATAAGAAATCTTTAAAAAAAAAAGAAAACATGAACTGTGTCCTTGTATGGGATAAGAAAAGAGCTAAGATCATAAATATACTGAAAATATACCACACAAATATTAAACTGGTTATCAAATTTATATCATTAAAAAGTTGGGTTAAATTAGTTTTTTATCTTACAGGAACACAGAGAGTTTATTCTGTAGTTTCAACATTTGAGATACAGCTTTCCTCTTGATTATCATCGCATACAATAATCATTGTTTATGTTCAGCTTTTCTGTTATCACAAAGTATGAGAATAATCTGAAATGTAATGCACTGGCTTTTATTTAATTCTCAGATTTTACCATGTCAGTATGCACACTGCTTAGTTCTGCTGACATTATTTTCTTAGCAAGATTTTCTTGATGAAAGAAAGTGCATTGATTTACATTCTGGGGACACCTTCATCTGAGCAACTATTCGGAATGTTTTCTTGTAATTGCCGCTGAGCCATCAGAATGTTGCTTCTCCACCAAACCTAAACTTTAAATGACAGAGAGTGACAATGCTTTATCACATGAAACATTTGCCCTCATAGGTTTGTGCAGTGCAGCGTCAGTAGTGTTTTCAGCAATGGGGTTAGAAGAAAAACAATTCTTCCTTAATATTTCCATCATATTGAAATTGTACATCTGCTAAAAAATTGTGGTATTAACTGTCAATGATATCAAGTTGCAATGGAAAACACTTTGCCAGCTTTATGTTTTCTATGACTTGGTCTTCTATAAACAAGCTCATTCCTGTTGTTGTAAAGTGATACTTGAGCTACCGTCTTTGCTGCCAATTCAGCCAACATTTCCAAGGAATCATTTTTGTTGTGTCAGAAAGACACAACTACTATCTTGGCAATTGCATTTGGGTTTTTAGTCTTTCCAAACCAAAGGGCTACTTTCTAAGAAACTTGCACAACATGAATGTTTACGTATGAAATATTGAATAGCTGCTTCTGTTGACTTTTTATCTCAATACTTTCGGTTTTTTTGAGGCTTTAATCGTATTTGTGCTTTGTATGGAAATAGTGCTTCTATTTTGATATTTTAATAGTATCCTCTGGCTAGAAAATCTCCACAAATAATATACTCTGTTTTAAGTACTTTACCATCAGTTCTGGCCATAAATTTGAACTCATTGTTTGTAGGAAAATTCTTCTGAATAAAATTGGCACAAACTCTTTAGGTCTTTGGTTTTCAGGACTCATATTGGTCAGGCTCATTTAGTTTACTACTACTTCTGTAATCAGAAATAGCGTATGTCTTCTTGATGAAAAAGTCCAGTGAAACTTTGCCAAATTCAGCCTTAAAATTTATTGCTGTAATTTAGTTAATAAAGTTAAACTCTAAAACTAAAATGATTGCAAAAGCAAAACATTATTAACAGAAACAATGGCCAAATGAATAGCAAGTCAATATAATTGGATTTCAAGAAATGAAAGAAATGATAGCATTGACAAAGCCATCCTAAATCAACTACAATATATTGTAATGCAGCCTCACTGCACATAACTTGTGTGCAGTGTGTTCCACATGTAATTTACCAGCTGAGTGTGACGACATGAATGCTGGTCCATGCCCTGTTCGATGAGACAAGTCCCCTGGGGTGCTGACATACTCTTTTTTGGATGTTGCAGCAATGTCAAATTGTTATAAGTTTCCAAACGCTAACTCTCAATTTCACAGAGCTCAATCATAGCAAACAGTTCACAGGCCTGGGACCCAACCTCTTTAAAGTACAAAATCAAATTTTCCTACTTACCAGTTATGTGACCAGGGGCAAAGGCTGCAACCTCCTCTGCGATCGCTTCTAAAATGGAGATAATAATGTTCACCTCAAAGGGTTGTTGTAAAGATGAAATAATGCATGGGTGAATTGTTCATTAAACAAATATTTATTGACATCCTACCATGTGCCAGAAACTACTCTAGGATCTTGAGTTACATCAGTGAACAATAGTGGAAGAGAGAAAACAACAGCAAAATGGGTAAATAAACTGGAAGGTATGTTAAAAGTTAGAAAAAATATGTTGTAGAGTTATGTTCACAGCTATCAAGGATGCTGGGATAGGGTGGGGGTGGAGCAGGTTGCAGTTTTAATTGTGTGATCAGGGGAAAAAATACCATCTGATAACGTCAGCAGAATCACCAGCATAGAGCTTAGTTAGTACTTAGTAGATGGGATAGTCTTTATCATAATCAGTTCACAATGACTTAGTATTGTCCTTCAGGAAACTCAAATGCCTTTATTTTGGTGTGCTTGTTACAAATGAGCATGTGTGCACAATTACACACACACACATATATACACATTCACACACACTCAACTGTCATAAACATTTTATTTGCATTACGTTCACCTAGGGGCCTAGGTAAATTGGAGTTAGATTGGTTTTGGGGTAGAACAGAATGAAATGAGAAACTCATAAGTGGTTTTGCTGATTAACATGTAAGATCTGTTAGAAGTTCAAGGCGATCCCAGTTCTCTGTATGTCTAACTCCTCTTTTCTTTCTCTTACTTGTTCATGCGTTGCTCACTCGTATCCTGCAAGATGTACTACATTTGGCAGAAGCCAAGGAAGCAAGTATATGAGAACTGTTGTCATCAACTAACCTTCAGAGTTGATGTTTCTTTTCAAGAATTACTTACTCTGACAAAACTGCACACACAGGGTGATAGAATTTTCATAAAAAAAAAACAACTATGAAGTTGATGTCTAAGGAAAAAAATAGTTCTTTTAGAGTGGTGGGATTATAAGTACTTTTCAATTTTCTACAGTCAGGATACATTTAAAAAAATAAATGGAAAAAGCCAATATTTTTTTTTAACAAAAGAAAATAATCCACTCTTACTAATACAAGGAAGCTTGTTCTTTTGTGCTTTCATTTCCTTCACAGAGGAGGTGGAGGAGTGGAATTTATTGGTTTGGGGATTGTTTTGAGAATTTCTCTTTTGGATTGTATCTCCACATTCTCTGAAAAACTCTCTGTGAATTTACTACTCAAACTGCTTTGCTGTTTTATTATTAGACTGTCTTTCTCTAAACTTGGCCGGAAATCAAAGGCCCATCCAGATAAGAATCTCCACAATGTGCATTTTCAGAGCAAATCAGAAGCTTCTTTGTTTTAACAGTTAAATAAAGCTTTTGTATTTTCAATTTCAAGTGCTCCACAGTAAACCAACAGTCTATATAGATTATACAAAAGGGTTATATGTTGGTTTGTGTCAGTTTCTGGAGGGGAAAAATCACCACTGAGGAACAGCAAGTGTTTAAACAATAAGCTGACAGTGGCTGGTCTATTAGATCCCTCTAAGGGGCCAACTTCTGCTCTTTTCAATTTCACTGTGATCTGTAGATACAAGTCTTAGTAGCTGAACTGGTGGTGATGGGCTGTGTTCCAAAAGCACCTGCACTTATCAGAGCAATACATTTTATCAGAGGACTTATAAGGCAGTTTATAAGGAAGAGACATTGTGCCAGCTTGGAAAAGGAGAAAAAGAAAATATATACGTATTTCAAGTTTCATATTGGCCATTTAGACACTTGTAGAGTTAGAACTAAAAGCTTGAAGCACTTGATTTATATCATATTCCTGGGGCCATTCTCAAAGGTATTAGCCATTTTTAGCTAAAGTTTAATTCATATGGGTAAACCACATAGTTTGCTAAATTGAGGGCTATTTAAATGATGGTGTCTGTCTTTAAAAAATAAAGCCAGTGCTCATAGGCCTAAAGAAGTGACAGGAAAGAATATTTTCTTCAGCTCCGGCTTCAGGGAACTACAAACCTCTTAATTCTCTCTTTACAGGAGTCTTTACAGCGTTCATGAGCAGCAGCATTTCTGAACAACTCAGGAGTTCGGTCGAGGAGGACAGTAGAAAGTGCTACATGAAGTCAAGTGCTTGATTTGTTTTACCCAGGTCTTTCCGCACCTTTGATTCGGGTCTCTGATGAACTGTTCCTTTCCTACAATCCCGAAGATTATCTTCCTTTGGGATCCCTAGTTTAGATTTTCGGTTGATGTCCGTACCTATGTTTGGGCCTACTGCTTGCCCTGACCACTTCTTAAATCTTCCAAATCCTGGTTGCTTATTCAATTCTTAACCCTGTTATCTTCTTTTACCTTGGGTCCTTGACAACCATACCTCTGCTTTCCTGGGGACAGCTTTAACCTGTAGCCGGTTATGCCCACGCTGAACCTAGCTTGCTTTTAGCCCCGCCAGCCTGTACGGAGAAGTCAATTCAAACAACCAGTTCGATTTATTTTTAAAAAAATCAGTCACACTAGTTCTTCAAGTCGATGGATTTACTGTTTTTCATATTTAATCAGCACATTTTTAGCTGCACTAAAAGAAGTCAAAATAGAAAGTCACGTCTCAAACAGCATCCTTTCTTAATGCTTCCTCTCCTTCCTCTTGTTCTTCCCACCGTCCCGTCCCTGACCCCGCAAGATTACTGAGTAAATTTGGTAGCTATAGGGAATAAGTGTTTTCAATTAAATAGGGACAAGTCATATAATAGAGAAAAAAGTGGAACTCTCTGCAGAGTAGATAAAAATCAATCAAAATCGGGACGCTGCTCAGGGTCTGGCCCCAGTCAGTCCACATTGGGCATGCCCAGAAGCTCCAGCATGGAGGCCAAACCACGCAGGCGTACTGAGGACCCGCCGGCTGGACACACTTTCCACCAATCAGAACTGCACTGACCAAGCCCCTCATTTGCATAATGGGGTCTTGAGTGTGGGCTCGCGGTTTTTCTGTGTGTATCACACGCCCAGCCTCGAGGACTCGGACGCAGAGCTCTACCGCTTCCTGCTTCCGGCCTCTGTGTCTTCCTGTTGCAATTCAAATGCCCTGGTGGGCTTTTTGTTTTTTGTTTTTTTGTTATGACTCCACTAGGCTACGAGTTCTTGGCCCGCAATCGTTTAATACTTCTTAGTTTGAACCCCAAAGCAGAAAGAAGCTGCCTCATTTTATCAGGCAAAAATGGACGCTAGTAGGCAGGACTTCAATATGAAGAGCAAAGGTGAGTGAAATTGATGTCGAGAGGCCTGCAGTAAGTAACCTTCTCATTATGTAAATGGCTCCACCTAAAACTCAGTCTGCGTTTTCTAGTCCGTTTAGTAGTTACTGGTGTTTGCGCTCAGGGTAAGTGAAAAATGCCACGAGATTGGGCGTGTTGCCTTTGTGTTTGTACCTTTCCTGATACCTGGCACCAAATTTAGTGCCTGGTAAGTCCCCGCAACCACGGAGTGGCGTTGAAAACCTGGGTAACCTGTAGAAGGAAAGGTTTGCATTGAAAAACATAGATTCATGCCTTTTTTTAAAAGATGGTAAATGTTTGTATAACACTGGGATGAAGGAGGATATAAATAATACCTTAGCAGAAGAACCTCAGGGGAACCCTTAACCACTCAGATTGATGTCATTTCACCTTGACTGTGGAGAAAGAAAATCAACATAAGTTTAGTATTCAGTCATTTAAAACCTTAAAGCTGCTACTAAGTAAATCCAGTATATTTTTACCAAAATAAGTCATAGTGCATTGGATGACAAAATAACTGTAAAAGATTTGTTAGACCTTCTTGCTCCATTTGTAGTGAGTTGGAGGTAGAGCAATTTTGTCTGGGCATGGAGGCATCTAGCCTCCTCTGGATCAGATGGAATTATTCAATCCAATGAGATAAATGCAAACACTGAGAAACATTTTCTGTATCATCAGAATATAGAGCAACATAAGTTATCAAAAAAAAATGCTGAACAAAGTCTGAAGTACTACCGCTGTCAAAATGCTGACATTGATTTTATTCACTTCTTGAGATCTAAATTGAAAAATCAAAAAGGATCAGATGGAACACAGGTCTTTATGATATACTATAATCAAAGACAATACAGGGCTAGGACCGTGATGCATAATGGAAGGTCTCAAAGGATGGAATTTGCTGATTTGGGGATGGAGAAATGAGCTGCCATTATCAGAATGAGTGTTGTTCCACAACTTAGTGATTTATTATTCGTGTTGCCAATTCATAGATCATTGTCATGTCACTCAGACAAAGAAATCTGAAGCTTTGTGAAGAATAAGTAAGAGAAAGGAAAAGACCTAAACTCACAAAATTATGTGCAAATAAAGGGAAAACCAATTTGCTATCAAATGTCTTTTATCTTCACTTAAAAAATACAGAAACACCAAGAAGTGGTTCTTCCCTGTAGTTATATGTAAAAGCAGAGTAACTTAAACATTTTAAGAAATGAGCTTTCATAGAGGAACTTACAAGAGAAAATAGAGATGCCAAAATGGAGCTTCAGAGCTCATGTCTGAATGTCTGCTTCCTTTGTCAGATCATTGCTGCATTAATTAACTCCCTAGGTCTGGAATTGGCTTCTGTACTGCCTGCCTAAGGGCTAAGTGTGCTTTGGACATTTGTAGATGACTGCAAAACTTTTTATTTAAAGAGTAGTATTTCTTGATAAGAAATTTTGAATTTTGAATTCACAAATAAAATTTTATTTGAACCCAACCACAACCGTGGGCTTACAGAGTGTCTGTGGCTGTTCTCCTGCCCCAGTGGCAGAGTTGAATATTTGTGACAGATTGGATGGGCTGCAAAGCCCAAATCATTTACCAGGTTCTTTATGGGAAAAAGTTGGCAACTTTGTGGTATATCATTAATGACATACTTTAACCCAAGAGGAGGACATGTTTAGAAAGAGGCTGGGATTTCATGTAACTTTACATCTGAAGGAAACAATTGGTCTTCTGTGCAGTGTGGCAGATACATTTTCCTCCACACGTGTACACACACACACATCTGGGGCACCTGCAGATCACCTATAGGGCAGTTAATACAGCTCTCCTGGGTGCTTTGATGGAAGGAATATGAATTCACATATTACTACTTAGGAGAGGGGATTAGCATTTAGAACAGATTCCTGGTGGATTTTCTCTATTCTTTTTATGACTGGACTAGATGGAATGCTTTTGACTGAGCTATTTTACAGAATTCTAGACCTCTACAGCAAGAAGGGATGCCAAGAATAGGTCTTTCCAAATTTAAATATATTGAATATGATCAGTGCCAATGAGAAGTTAATTGTTGTTAGAAGCTTGCAACATTAGAAAATTGCAGCCTCCTTGACCCCATCTTGCTCTTATACCCAGAATGCATGATAGGTTGTGTGTTTTCCAAATCCCTGAGGACTTGGCCAGAGAGAAAACAGAGCATGCATAGGAAATATATTGTTGAATTTCCTGGTTATGGCTTTCTTATTTTAGACAAGTCAAGTGTGAATGCAATCCTGACCTTTAAACATCCATACAATGATGTGTGAAAAATATACAATACAAGCAATAAACAACCAGTCAAGCATTATTTTTATAATTTCGTTGGCTACTGTATTATAGCATGTTGATTTGCTAAATATAATTTGTAGCCTTGCTATTGGGCAGAAAGCCACTGCCCACAAGCAGGCCCTCTGAGTAAAACTGCCCCATAAAATACCTTTCATAGAGAAACAAGTACATTTAAAAAATTTTTACTTCTTGTATGCATGAGTCACCCTGAAAATAAAAACAACTGCTGTGTGGATATAACGTATAAATCAGTGGATGATATGGAATATTCGTTATTTTTATTGGAATTTTATTATGTTGGAATATTGTGATGCTTCTGTGGGCCCAATAACTTGGGCAAAGCAAGTGACCACAGGAAGCAGGAGAAAAGTGCTCTCTCTGGTGGTGTGGTGAGGAAGCAGGTTTATGCAGGACTCTAGGCAAAGTACTTCCAGAGAACATTGCTTCTGCAACAAACAGCATAGCTGATTGCAAAAAGGGTCATGGATTCCTCCCATCTCTGTATGTACAACCTTTGTAAACTTCACCATTCCTCCCATCAAGAGGGGGTGTCTGTTTTCCACCCCTTGAATCTGGACTTGGCCATGGCACAGGCACACACATGACACCATCTTGAATTCTCCTGCCCTTTGGAGCTGGCCTGCTAGGAGTGTCTCCTGTGAAGAAGCCCAGACCAGCCTGCTGGTTTCCATGCAGCGAGATGAGCCACTCCAGCTGTGGCCTCTTAGACTTCTGCCAACCACGAGACTGGGAGTAAACCAGACTGGGTGACGCAGAGCAAAACCTCTCAGCTGACCCACAGAATCAGGAGAATTAATAGATGCTTATTAGTTTCAGCTGCGTATATAGTGCTATAAACCATTATTGCCTTAATTAAAAAAACACGAAAGTTTGGAGTGCTTGTTATGAGGTCAGAGCTGGAGTAGTTACTGGTGCGATGGATCTTGAATGGTTCCTGTGCTAGGGGAAGGGGGAGGCGTCCATCATATGGCTTTTGGCCACAGCTTGGCTGACTGTGGGAGCCATTGCATGCACAGCCAGTGCAAGCGGCCAGGCTGCATGCAGATTGCCAGGCTTTGTTACATTGCCCAGGTTTATCTCAGATAACATGGGCTCATGTAAAGTCTGAGGGGACTTGCTTGGGCTGGTTGCCCCCTTCTGCGAAGGGTCTTATAAATTCTGATTCCCAAAGGAATCTTGCTGGTCTGTGGCAATGGCTCAGGTCCATCCACTTGGAGACTCCTGCAACTTCCTCGCCTGTTGAGAGTTCTTTGTGCTCTGTAGCCACTCAGGGTTCTCTGATATTTTTGTATGTTTCCTGGCCTGGTGCTGACTCCAGTGAGAATCTTTGGGAGAGTCCCAGAAGCTCCAAGGACAGGAAAAAGCACAGATATCCACACTGTAGGGTGGGGTGGTGCCCAGTTGTCTGCTGGAAGACTGTACCCATGGAGAACAGGTTTGGAACTCTTCAGAGGACTGACAGTCTTATTGAAGGCCCGGATTGGGCCGTCGATCTGACAAAAAAAGGTCTTCACTTTTCTGGGCCTCAGTTTCTAAATATTTGTTGCTTTTTAAAATTTTTTAAAAAACATTTTTATTACAATGTTTGCTTCCTTGGTGTAGTCCCCATAGAATTTTCACTATCGGTTTACCCATGCACCATCACCATAGTCCCTTGTGCTCTTCCTGGATGTAAAAACATTAATTCAAAAGAATACATGCACCCTTACGTTTATCACAGCACTATTTATAGTAGGTAAGAGTTGGAATCAACCCAAAAATAGATGACTGGATCGAGAGAATGTGGTATATATACACAATGGAATATTATTCAGCAATCAAAAATGATAAACTAGAGCCATTCGCAGAAACATGGATGGAGCTTTAAGGGATTGTGAGCAGTGAAATAAGTCAGAAGGAAAAAGAAGAATACCAGATGGTCTCACTTATAGGAGGACTATAGGGGATCAAGTTTCCAAATCTTTGAAATGGGGAGAACTGAACTGGATGGGGTTCACTGCCTTTTCTGGACTTAACAGTGTTTTAGAGGGGTCCCTTAGATCTTGTTCACCCCTCACTCCTTTTGGCTTTGCACTGACATCTCACCCAGAATTGTGATTTTGAGGGAGGCCCATTTCAGAATGAGAACAAAGGCCAGGCAGACAGACTCACTCAACTTAACTAGTGATACTGTGACTCCTTTCAGGGGAATCTGCCTGATGGGCTAGCAAAAAAGGACTGGTTAGAGGAATTGTTGGAGAGGGCAGTGGGAGAAGCCCAAGAAGCAGCCAGGGAAGAGGGTTTAATCTATTATACTCCCTTGTAAATAATCTCCACCCAGGAAGAGGGTTTGTGGGTCCATGTCTCTCTTCTTTTCTCTCCCTTCTACCCTTTCTCTCTCCCCCCCACTCATTCTCTTCTACTCAGCAACTAATCTTGCATTAACAGGCAAGGACTTCAAACTGTGGGCTTTAGTTAACTAATTTCCTCTATAAATTCTATTATCTTCTCCCCCCACCCCCATTTGGTCTCTGTATTAATAGGGATATAGGGTTAATATGTTTTTTTAAAAATATTTATTTACGCATACAAGAACTGGGGTACAGGCAGATCAACAGAAATACACTGCCGAGGGCAGCAGCGGGCAAAGCAGGAGAGGTCTGCTACACCATGTGGGTCACCTCCTCAGCCAGCAGCAGGGATCGAACTCATGCTGCATGACTGCAGTCTGCTTCATAGTGCGTTGCTTAACCCACTGTGCCACCAGGGAGGCCCCCTAATATGTTTTTTTAAAAAATAGTTATACATACAAGAATTGGGGTGTAGGCAGAGGGTAAAAGGATTCACCACAGACAGTGGGGAGCAGAACAGGCAGACTGATTGGAGTACACTGCTGAGGGGAGCAGCAGGCGAGGCAGGAGAGGTCTGCTGTGCCATGTGGGTCCTCTTCCTGGCCGGGGATTGAACTTGTGCTGCAATGACTGGGGATAGCTTCTTAGTGTTTAACTCCTTGCGCCACCAGGGAGGCCCCAATATGTTTTGTTTTCTAATAGGTTAAGGCTTAAGGGAGTCAAAAAGGCAACTATTAAAAAATCACCATTTAGTTCAATTTAAGTATTTTAAAAATACTGAATATTTACAAAACTCATCCCCACTTCAAAACCTACTAGTGGCTCCCATCAAAGAAAATCCTAAATAGTGCCTGTGGAACAGCCTTTCCTGCTGACTTCAAGTCTTACCACAATCTCCATCACTCAGCCCTACTTGCTGTTCCTGGAACACACCAAGATTGTTCCCTCCTCATACTCCTGGCTATTCCCTCTGTCTAGAATGTTCTGACCCCAGGTCTTGTGATTTACTTCTCCTCGAGGAATCAGGACTTTCAAATTTTGCAGGATATTCTAATGTACAGGCAGGGTTGACAAGAGCTGAGTTAGTCATTTGTGCACACACACCACCTGGGCATATCTCATTCTCGTGCAGGTTCTGATTCAGCAGTGAGGAGGGGCTGGAGAGTCTCTGTTTCTAACAAACTTCAAGTGATGCTTGTCTCCTGCCCTGAAGCTGGGCTTCCTGAGACTAGGGAGTATACCTCAATTTGTGTGTTGACCGAAAGCTTTGTAGTTGCCATGGCTTCCTTTAATAGTCTCGTGCCACCACGGGATGATCTGAAGTAAGATGGGCTATACTATTTAATCAAGACGTCAGGCTTCACAATGTACATATGGGTGTTATAAAAGGACTTTACAGTGCATGAATGTTTTGTATTAAGTCCTTCCATTCTAGAGCCAGAACGATTTTATTCTGGACCAAGAATGAAACTTTCATCTCTCCTGCTATGATAAAATGGGCTCTTGTTCTTCAGATCCTTCCCCGTGGCTATCATTATCCCCTCAGTCTTGCTGGGTTTGACATGGAGTGAAGTAGACTTCAGCTAGAGAGATTTTTCTGAAGGAAAAATGGGAAAGTAAAGCTGCTGCTCGCCTTTTGGTATCCAATATCTTCTGTATGGTCATAAATGGCACTGATTCCTGACATTCATACCACGGGACTCATTTCCAAGTCTCAGCACTGTCAACAACTTCATCAATTGCTTTTAAAACATTTTCTTCTGAAGTCTTTTTTGTGCCACTTTATATGTCTTTCCTCCTCAGAGTGTCCTCACCCAAAAGTCATCCCTCAGGCACCACGTTTAGTCACCTGCTAAATCCAAAATGAAGTCACCCCTGGTCTTGCCCCATGTTGCACCAGCAGACAAGATAATCTAATTTCAGGGGCTGCATTTTCTCTCCTCCCCAGAGTATAAACAAGTGGAATTTCTCCCTAACGAGGTTAACAGGGATATTGTTGTTTCAAGGTTTGCTGACAGGCTGAAGATTTATCCTCTGCTCTCTTTTTCCTGATTCTGAAGAGAATTGCAAAGCTGGAATCTAGCTCCAGTCACTTGGTAATTTAAAACTGATGACTTGGAGGGAGAATGGAGATAAAGACATACAGGAATGTGTCCTTTTATAGAGAGGTATTGTAATTTGGGGGACAGTGTTCACTGGTGTAATTCTTTAGAAATAGTAGTAGTTTAGGGATGCTTTGAAATCAGTGACTTCATCAGCCATGCACTCATAGCCACCCCTTTCTGAGCAAAGGGACAGAGATGCCCGATGTGCTGATTAGGAAGGAGGATCGTGGGGGTGCCAGTTGCAATCTTATCTACACTGTAACATAGGGTTCCATGCTTTTCGTCTGCCCCAAAGCAGACGAAACTCCCATGCTGTTGGAAGTCAGAGTAGAGATTTCCTTAGAATGGGGATTAATGACTGCAAGGGAGCATAGGGGTGCTTTCTGGGGTTCTGGTAATGTTCTTGTTTCTTTTCTTTGGAAACATTCACTTTGAAATTTCATGAGTTGATACACTTGTGATTTGTGTACTTTTCTTTAGATCTGTTTACCAATAAATATGTGACAATTATAAACACTTTTTAAATAATTTTCTACTTATGAATAAATCACAAGTGCAAGAAATCAGTGTATTTGGAGAGTGGTTGGTTGTTCAATGATAAGATGGATTATAGGGGCCTCCCTGGTAGCTCAGTGGGTTAAGCAACGCACTATGAAGCAAACCTCAGTCACTGCAGCACGACTTTGATCCCTGCCGCCGGCCAGGGAGGGGACCCACATGGCGCAGCAGACCTCTCCTGCCTCACCTGCTGCTGCCCTAGGCAGTGTGTTTCAGTCAGTCTGCCTGTTCTGCTCCCAGCTCTGTCTCTGGTGAATCCTCTCACCGCCCTGGACTCTGGCCTGTACCCCAGCTTCTTGTATGTATAAATAAATAAATCTTTAAAAAAAAAAGATGGATTCTTCCCTCCTGAAATTTACATTTTCCTGGTCAGGCTGAAGTGCCCTGTGTATTAGTCCTCTTCTCCATCCTAACAGCTTCACTTTGATTGCACTCAGTGCAGGAACAGCTATGCTTTGGAAGGAGCTGTAGCCTTAATGGGCTTCTCTATCTTGTTGACAGAGCATATCTTAGATCCATGCTTGTGTGGAAATATGCAGCCTTCCATCAGTCATTAGTTGCTGATCTCTTTGACACATTCGCTATCAACACCTGCAGGACAAGATGCGGGATCCTTGTGATGGAGCCCAGAGCTTCCTGGATACTAATTACGTCTCCTCGCATGGCGCTGACTTTGCTTACCAAGTTTAGGAATGAATCAAAATGTTGACACAGATTACACTGGTGCCTGCTTTACTTCCTAGGAACAAACCAGATGTAATAAATGAATTTTTGTTTTCTTTTCTGTCTCTTATAAGCTTATTTATTTAATTTCTGGGATGAATATACCTTTGCATGGCTCACGAATCACAGAGCACGAATAGGATAGAAGCAATGGAATTTCTTTCGCCTTTGTCTTGCATCAGCTAATGTTCCTTGTTCTTTTGGAGGAAAAGTTAACTCGATACAGTCTCATTATACTTGTCATCATTTCCTCAGAGAATTTCCCTTGTGCATGTATAAAATGATGCGCAGTTGTCTCCCATATTTATGGCTCTGAACACTTCCCCATGTTTCTTATGTCTCTAGTATTTAAAGACTCTTGCCTGAGCGTGCATGGACCAGACTGTTGTGTGTCTGGGTGTTGAGCAGAGGGCACAGTGCCAATGAGGAGCTGGCCTCAGGCTCTGCCTAACAGGAGAATTTGGTAAGGTCCTGATTTCCTCGTCATCTTTCCACAGACTCCCTATCCTGCTGCCCGCTTAAGCTCCATTTGCTGACCTCAACTTACCTTTCTTTGTGCCTTGGCTCAGTATACTCGGAGGCAGCATCAAAATCCTCCCCAGCCATCATCTTCATCAGCCTTTGCTGATGCTCTGAGTGGTTCCTCTTTGATTCAGAGATTCTACCCACAGCTTTCAAATATAGTGTCACCTTCCAATCTGAGGACCTGGAGCCAGAGAGTTTATCAACCTAAGAAACAAAGGAGAAAATGGCTTTAAGTTTCTCAGTTTTTTTGACTAAAACATCACGATACTGTTTATAACTTTTGGTGGGGAGGACCAATTCCATGGGCTGGTTGCCTCTTGCATCGATGTGATCTTTTTGCTAGTTAAGGCTGTTGGTGCTGTTTATTTTTTGCATTGGTGCATTGTGGTTTCTCTGAGAAGGGACATACAGAAACTTAACATGCTGTCTTACTTTCTTTCCTCTGCTTTCCTAGGTTCTTTCCTCAATAGGTACTAGTCACAGATAACTCCCTTATACTACTTCACCACTCACCTCCACTCTTGAGTTCCTTCACTGTGATTTGCAGTCATTAAGCATCTGTCACAGCCTGATGCTGATGGCTTTTTGTGATGATTTTGAAATTAAAAAACTTTTATTCTGGGATGATCACTTAACCCGAACACCGCTCTCTTAACAAATTTTTAAATACAAGATACATTATTGTTGATTATAGGCATGGTGATAGATAGTGGATCTCTAGAGTATATGCCTAACTGAAACGTTATGACTGTCAAATGAGGTTTTTTAGATTATCATACGCATGAAAAGTGCATATTTCATAAATGTATGTGACTCCACCCACAGAGTTGTCCACATCAAAAAGCAGAGCATGTCCAAGGCCTCAGAAGCCCCTGCATGCTTCCTGTAGCATCCCCACATGCCTCTGTGGGAAACCTCTATCTGGACTCCTAGCAGTACATTTGACTAATATTTGTATGCTCTATTTAAATGACATAAGAGCAGCACAAGTTCTTGCATTTGCCTTCTTTTACCCCGTGTTATGCTTGTGAGATCCAACTGTATTATGTGGAAAGTTGAAGCTCATTAATTCTTATTGCTGTATTACTTATTCATTCTATTATTAATGATTGTTTTGTGGTTTCCAGTCTGGGGCTGTTAGGAATAGCACATGGGTCTTTGTGAAAAGCCATAAACGTTTCTTTTGGGTATATACCAAAGAGGAAAATCACTGGGTGACGCTGACTTTTAATGTATCAAGACTGATTAGTCTGTGCACATCAGTGCCAAAGAAATAAGGCATATGATTAAGCAGGTACGCACGCATTTGTGTACTCTAACATAAGAGTAGGAGATGAGCTCTTGCCTCCCCCATGCCAAAAAGGAACTTTTTGCCTACCAGCAGTTTCTGAGCTCCTGACTTATCCTAGCTTTCCAAGGATGCAGTGTTGATTGCTTTAGTTTATTTTATGATTTTAATGAGATCACCCCACTGCTGCAATAGCTTTTCCAAGCATGACATATCCTGGCTTCATAGTGAGAACCGAGTCACTTCTCTGCTGTGTGCCAGCAGCAGCTAAAAAATTGCTATTCATGATTTTCTACTTTAGAATCTCCATTCTGGAGGGTAAACAGTGGAGACAGAACATGCCGTAAGCAGAGGAGGTGGTCATCTAAGTGCTGTTGGGAAACTCTGCTGGTCCTCAAATAGCTCTGTTACTAATGCCCTCAACCTCCAGGGCTAGATTTTCCAGCCATCAGGTTCGACCACCGAGGTGGGGAGGAAGCCTCTGGTGGCTACTGGGGAAATGTTCTGGTTCTTTGTACAGAAAGGGAGGATCTTTAACTATCTCCTAGGGGTTAGTAAGTAGTAAACTTGGCCTTCAAGACAAGTCAGTGCTTGGGGCACAGGAATAGAGGCTTTGATGGTGACGGTGGGTGAGGAGACTGCAGCTGTGAGGTTAGAGGGGACCAGAAGGGTCTTGGGCAGTGGTAAGCAGAGACCAGGCCTGGAGGGGAATCCTGGTGAGGCCTGTTGGGCCACCTAGAAGGCTGGGCTGGGTTTGAAAGGAAGCCCAGGAGCCAAATGTCTGTCAAGAAGACATTTGCACCTTCATGGGCTGTACCTCAGGTTCTCTGATGTACAGAAAGACATTTTGGTCCTTCCATCTAAACATATTTGCTGTTTATGTTTTCCTTATTGTGCTAATCTTACTTGGGTTAGGGTTAGCGATTTCTTGTTAGAGAGTGTAGTGGGGAGCCATAATTTGATGCTTTATTTCACCTCCAGGATTGTCAAGATTTTTCTGTTAACTTTATGATATTTTTCTCATATTCATACATGTGTATTATATATGTATTATCTATACATACTATATATACATGTTATATATGTATATTTAGTGTTTGATATTATTAAATTCTATCAGAATTGTGATTCTGAGGGAGGGGAGACATTTTTAGAGACTCACTGACATTGAACAGATTTCAAAAATCTTTAGTTTTTTCTGAGTATAAAATAATGCATATAAATGCTTATAAGAAACTCACGTTTTACAGAAACAAGGAAAATAGAAACCAAAAGCTTTGTGTCTTCCTGGAGTGTATATTGAAGATGCATAGGAGTTGAGATGTCTGTTGCTCCTATTTTTAAAAAGTATCCTGACTGCTTGTTGTGCAACATGAAATACACGTGTGAAATATATTCCCTGTCACAAAATGTCCTGCTTGGCCATGGGCTATGGCGGGTCTTATGGAGAATAGAGCAGAATCTGACCTTTCGGCTCCTTTTCCATGTCCCACTAAGATTTACGAAGCAAAGGGAGAGACTAAGTACTTAGACAACCCTATATGTGCGAAGAGACTCTTAAAAAATAAGAATTTTAGAATAATATCCACAAGATTGTACAAGAATGTCCACAAGTTTTCCTGAGAATTATCAAGAACTGTCAGTGATTCAAATTTCTATCATAAGAGAAGGGATAAACCAATTGTGTAGTCGTGTAGTGGGAAACTTCTTAGCAGTGAAGCGGGATAAGCTACTGATCATGCAGTATTATGAGTGAATCTCAGCAGTGTTCTGTTGAGCAAAAAATGCCAGAATCTAGAGTGTATACTATGTGAATCAATTTATGTCCAGTTCTAAAACAGTCTCACCTACGTGGTAGCGATAGAAGTCACCAGAGCGGTTGACCTGGGTCAGGGTGGGGGTGTGTGAGCTGGGACTGATTACAGGGGACTTTGCAGGATAATGGAAGTGTTCATTGCGAATGGGGCGGTACTTTCATGGTCATATACGTTTGTCAGAATTTAGCAATGTGTCATTTTATATCTGGCTTTTATTGCATATAAATTATAGTTCAAAAATTATTACAAAAGAATCGGTATGTGAGGGCACATGTAGCACATAGCTGATTTACCTGTTGGTGCTGCTTACTCCTGCCCCAGGCCTTCTAAGTGCCAGGAACCTGTTGACCCTGTATTACAGTACTGCCCTTGAGTTGCTGTCCCTAGGGACTACCTTCAAGCAATGGGGAACAAGAGCCCAGGGATAAGTACTCCAGGGAGCCCTGGTCAGGTGGCATTCTGTTGGCTGTTCAGTGGCCTTGGAATCCAGTCCCTGGGAGTTGAATCAGGCACGCATGCATGAGTAGTTCTCCTTTGATTTTTCACTCTCAGTTTACCTTCATTCCTACATCATGGGTTCCTCTTCCAAATACATGACCTGTACCCCATCTTAAGCTCTGCATTTGTTGTAACCCAAACTAAGAAAGCACCATAACTAAGAAAGCAGGAGAGGAAGTTGCTGTGGTTCCTGTTGTAGCATTCTCTTGCTTCTTTACCCCCCACACCCCGCTTTCCCTCTGTTCTCCTAAGCGTTTTCTGTGTCCATATATTAGGAAAGTTAGAGGGGAAGGAAGATGCATCAGAGGAGGATTAGTAAGAGAAATCTAGAACAGGAGAAACAAAGTGGAGATACAAATACCATAATCTAATTTTAGAACATTTTCATCACCCCAAAAGGAAACCTTATACACATGAACAGCCATCCTCCCCCTACTTACCCTTGACTCCTTTACCCCCCAACCGCTGGCAATCACTAATCTGCTCTTTGTGTCTATGACTGTCATAATTCCGAACATTTCACCAAAAGATGGAAACAACCCAAGTGACCATCAAGAGATGAATGGATAAATAAAACACAGTATATTTATATAATAGACTATATTATATATAGTCTATACAGTAGACTACTATCCAGTCATGAAAAAGGATATAGCTGTGATACAAGTGACAAAGTGAATGGACCTTGACAATATTATAATAAATGACAGAAGTCAGGCATGAGAGACCACATAGTATACTATTCCATTTATATGAAATGCCCACATTTTGACTAGTGTGAATAGGATCATATGAATTTTGTGAACAAGTTTTTGTTTAAGCAAAGAGGACTTTCATCTTTGGGGTACAAACCTCAGTGTAGAGTTGGTGGGTCATGACAGTTCTGTATTTAAATTTTTGAGGAACCACCAATCTGTTTTCCATAGTAGCTTATTATTATTGTTGTTGTTATTATTCAACAGTAACATATTGTTACAGGGCAGGGAGAGGGGCTCTCCAAAACCCCCAAACCTGCCTTTTTAAAATAGGTTTTGCCATCTGCCGCACCAAGACAAACATATAAGGCCTTTAATGGAAAGGAACTTTAATACAATTAGGATACAATACAGAAAGGACAAAGAACATAGTTACTAAGTTAAGCATTTAAAGTTACCCATCTCCTTGAGGGTAAAAATTTAGCTAAATAGGATAGGCTTAAAGCAAGGCTCAAAAGCCTGCCACGAGTCAGGACTTTTCAGTGGAGACTTACAGACAAGGGTCAGACAAATTCGGGAGGAAAAGAGCAAAATGAAAATTAAGATGAAAGCTGCCATTATTAAGTTCCCCACGGGTCTTTCACCCACATCTGTTCCAGCCAGTCCAAGACCAAAAAGCAAGCACAGTTCCTTCTCATGTCCCTCTGCTCCACGTGCCTCCTCCAAGCCTCCTTGCTGCTCTCCATCCTGCTTCCTTCTTACTCCCTTCCTTCTGTCCTATCACCTCTCTCCAGCATCTTCTTATCTCTGCTCAGCTCCACCCACTTAGGGCGAGACCAGGATCCTGGAACTTCCCCCCTTTCCTAGGGACTACCCTTTTACAATATGAGCATTTCAGCATATACATTGCCATTTAAAAAACCTATTCCTTCCCCAGATCCTGTTCTTCAACTTATGTTGGGAATACATATATGTATGTATATACACACATACACACTTTGTTATATACATACACACATTTCTATTCATGTCTACTCTTGTTCTAGGTCTCTCTTACTAACCTCTTTTCATGCTCTTTTCTTCCCCTTTGTTTATCCTAAAATTCATTTCTTCCCACTGACAAACTTCTATTGGGAGCTTTTGGAACCACAAAGGAAATAGAAGTCATGGTCTCTTTCCCTTAGGGGATTCTAAGGTTCCTGAGAATGTTTATTCACCTCCTTTCCAGAAACAAGTTTATGTTGTAGGGAAGACACTACACTATGAGAGAGCTTTTGCCAGAACCTAAAAGGGTAACTGTTGTTATAGTTTGACAGGGGACTTTTACCTGTTGTTTTCTACCCTCTTTCTCTCCCTCTCAGAATTTTTTTGTGTAGTGTTTTATTTTATCTTATAAGAATGTATTATTTATAACTAGTAAATAGCAAGTCAAAGGAGGAAAAAAACTGAGGACTTAAATCCTTCCAATGGTGTCTCAATATTTGAGCATATATGTCTATTTAATTTTGCAAACTTAAAGTTTTTTTATTCAATTACCTGTAATTGATATGCTAAGTGATGTTGGAGTCCCCACCTTTTGAACTGGAAGAAAGTTAGAATTTTTTTTCATCAAACAGTTCTAATAATCTCTAGGGGTGCTTAACTCTGGTGTACAACTGTGAATATACTAAAAGCCATCACTTAATTTTTTTTGGAAGTAACGTTGATTTATAAAATTGTATAGGCTTCATTTGTACAGCCTTATAGTTTAACATCTGTATATGCTACATTATGATCTTCCCCCAAAACCTAGTTTCTTTCCAACACTGTACAGCTGACCCCCCTTTATCTGATTTACTCATGTTCATTCTCCTTTCCCTCTAGTAACCACCATTTTGTTCTCATAATCTAAGTTATCTGTCAATAAGCTCTTTAAAAAAAATTAGTCCTGGCCCAGGGAAGGGAGTCCCCACTGATTTTAGGAAACAGTTTTCAACTATTTCAAATTTGGTTGCTGTTATTTCAAGAACCAGTGGAGAGACAATGGTATACCTGTATTCATATAATAATTTTCCCCAGATTCTTTTCCTGAATGAATTATTTAAATTAAATTAGTTAAATTATTTAACAAATATTTAAGTGTTAACTAGTATTGTGTGCATCTGGAGATGTAAGGGTGAATACAAAGTCACTCTCTTCCTTCCTCATGGAACTCAGAGCCTAGTGAGGAAACAAAAGGACAAGAAATCATAGAAAGGTGCTGAAAAATGCCTAATAGTAAAAGTTCAATTCTTAATTCAGAAAAAGAATCCAGATTTTAATATGGAATGGGGGCGCACTGACTTGGGGGCCTGTGCTTTTGGTGAGCAGAATTGAATTGTACCCCTGTCCCTGGTTGAAGTTCAAGGGTAAAGAAACTTGTTTCCTGCATCAGGATGCTCCGGACCAAGGCTTATGTATTAACTATCTTCTTGGTCCTTGAGGCTCTGGCATTTGGTGCCTTTGTGATAATGGACTGGGCTGGACCTGCCCCTCCCTGCATTAGCTAATTCACAGAGATAGCAAACAACCTACCAGGAGTGTGCCTTTCATATGCAAACCAGCCAAGGACCACTCTGCAGCCAGGCCTCCAGTCTGGCTCTTACAACCCATGCCAATACTCCCTGCCACAATCACCCCAGGGTCAGGAGCCACATACTTCAGGACAGCCCCTCCACCCCAGAGCCCATAGAGATTATTCAAACTAGTCAGCCCTAAACCTAGTCCCTGAGTCCCTGTTCCTTCCTCCAAGAAATCACAATAAAGGCCTGTGCCCACATTTTGCCTACATTCCGGCCTCCTGATCAACACTGGTGCATCCCTGCATGGCCTGGCCTCTTGAGACTGGTGGGCAACAAATGGCCTTTCCTGTGGCAATCATCTCATGGTATTGGCTTCAACATATGTTGATATGTTGTATGAATTTATGAATAATAATAAACCTACATTTTATTTATTTTTATTATTAGTTATATTTGACATCATTTGTAGTCCCCAGGGGGTACCCACCACCATTTCACCCGTGCACCATCACCTCAGTCCCTTGT
>JAGFMF010012069.1:12379199-12413001 GCA_019455555.1 Galemys pyrenaicus | reverse complement strand
TCCCCTCCCTGGCCGGCAGCAGGGATCGAACTCGTGCTGCAGTGGCTGCGGTTTGCTTCATAGGTTGTTGCTCAACCCACTGCGCCACCAGGGAGGCCCGGGAGTTGTAATTTGAACCCAGGTCTTTCTTGCTCAAAGTGCTGGGTAGGAGCAGAAGAAAAGAGAGTTCCGAGAGTTTTCTCATTGAACTGCACAACAGTCCAGAGTGATGTGTTTTGTATCCTCATTTTACATATGAGAAAACTGCTTGCACACTTGTTAAGTGAGTGCCCCGGGGTCGCAGAGCGTCTTAGCTCGGGTTTCTTAGAGGCAGAGGGAGATTCTTACTCATATGCCTTCTGAAGCAGGTGCTGTTAGAAGGAGAAGGAGCCTGAACAGAGGAACAGAGCTAAACCAGGCTCTAGTTACGCTAGAAGTTGGCTTCAACTTGATCCTGGGGAGGGAGGGAAATCTGGGGCACAAGGAGCACTGCAGATCCCTACCCCCTTGAGATGGTTTGCCTTTTGTACTCCTGTGACTGCACACAGGTTATTGGCTATTGGCTGCCTCCAGGGAGGGGGTTTGCCTTAATCTCCTGGCAGAAGGGGCTCCTATTTGAGAGCAAGAAGACAGTGAGGTGCTTACACTAAGAGCAGCTGGGGGTGAGAGCGCTACCAGTAGGGGATGGCATCTGGGCATCGCACAGACACCATCCACTACACGGTGCTAATGGACATTGTGATTTGAACCCCAGTCTTCTGGGGCTATATCTTAGGGGGCCATATCTGGAGCTAAACTCCCAGGGAGTTTCCTGAAAGATTTTGAATATTGGAGGTGAAGGCATAGGACTCAAAAGTGTAGGCAAAGGGCAGAGTGATGATTGAGAAGTTCTCATGATGTGAGGGTAAGGAGAAATAGCAGAAGATAAACTTGATCTTTCTATCGACATTACTTCTGTTGATTCAAGTAAGAATTTCTGTGTTCTGAGTTTGTGTCTAGATATTTTAATCCTTATAATCGGCTTCATTACCCATGTCTTCCATGTTAGAAATTAAATTGCAAAACTGGTAACATCAAAAAGGAAATGATCAAATTCATGTTGGTTGGTGGGTTGGTTGATCAGGTTGTTCTGGGTCTCAACCGTCTTTCCTGTGTGAAACACCTAACTCGATTTCAGATGTTTTCATTGTCTCCTGTTCACGAGCTTCCTTTTAAGACAATGCTGACATTAGTTATACTTTGGTATAAAACACCCAACAACTTTTCATGTCCATTCTTCCCTTCTTCTTTGACCTCAGGATAATTAAGTATCTTTTTCTCCCAGGAAGAAATGTGAAGCATGTGGTGAGCCTGCTGGCCTATTTGCTGATTTATGGGTCAAGTCTCCAGTTATTACAGACAAAATTTGAAAGTCTCTGATTAAGAAGCCCTGCTGATTTAAGGATCTCACTAGAAATATGTGCATAATGAATTATCTACAGATAATAATTCAAATTGTCCCTGGGTGATTCATATCACTTGCCTTTATTAAATTATCCATTTTCTGGGGGATAGTCAGGTCTGCACAAAGTAAGATGTAGGGATGCACATAATATTAGCAGAGGTTGATCAGAAAATAGTCTTACTACAGAAGAGCATTTACTCCACATTGAAAACTCATTTTTATAGGCAGTGAGTATGTGTGTGATTTAAACAGATGTTTTCCAGAAAACTTTCTTTTGTGCATGCTTGTGTACTTGACTTACTTAAAAATAGTTTTTGCAAAAAGATAACCACTTTCTTGTGAGTGGTGATAGAGAGGAGCGGGATAAAAATAATCAAATTATTTCTTAGAAAAAAAATGGAAACAGTCCTCAGGGGCCATTTTTAGCAAGCACATGGGCCTGACAAGGCATTAGTTAAGAGACTGTGTCACACTTAAATATGTGGGTTTATTTAACAATGGAACAAGTAGATATATAAAGAACAGAGCTCCAGTACTGAGAATTCAGAAAGACCTATTTTTCTTTCTTTCAGGAATAAAGTTTTTTCCCCCAATCTCTTTTTTATATAAGGAAAGAGCTTCCCCCAGATTGTGCCCTCCCTAGTGACCTGGAGAGCAGAAATGGGGTGAGGGTGGTGGGTTTAAACAGGGTCTAGACCCATCTTCATCCCAAAATCTGGTTGAGGGCTGCTGTTCAAGAAGCAGCTGGAAATGTTGAGGGGGAGGAATTTAAAGTAAGCACACAAACTGTCTGGAAACTCATCGGTGGCTTCTGCTTCTCCACGTTTGATTTTTCAGGTTATTTTAAAGTTTTCATACCTCAGGCAAGGTGATTTATTATTATTGGGACTTTATATAACTCTTTATTTTTGCAAAGTGCTTTACAGTCATTTTTCTCTCCTTATTGTGCACTGTGCCTTCCCTCTCTTGCCACTATAATTGGTTTTGGGGGAGGAGGCACTTCCTTTCCTAGGGAAATGAAGATGCTGTTTCTGATAGGAGGCACTTTCTGAGGTTTTCCGTTTGTTTCTCCTTTGCTCTCCTTCTTTTGATCTCATTCCCTGCAGCCTCCTGTCACCTCCTGTTTCTTTGCTCCTAATGCACTCATTTTTATCCCCCCTCCGCCCTCAAATCCTCCCTGTTATCTTTATACTATACCCCTTATGTTATAC
This sequence comes from Galemys pyrenaicus, assembly GCA_019455555.1. Classification (NCBI taxonomy): domain Eukaryota; kingdom Metazoa; phylum Chordata; class Mammalia; order Eulipotyphla; family Talpidae; genus Galemys; species Galemys pyrenaicus. The sequence continues at coordinate 12,410,367 of JAGFMF010012069.1, read as the reverse complement.
CCCTTCTGCTGAACCTCGTGTAGCCCACAGGAGCTTCCCTACACCCTCCTGCTCTGCCCCCTCAGCCTTAACTAAACTCCTGTCCTTTGGGAAGGTCCAGAGGGATAGTTGGGAGGTGGAGCTTATTCTCACCTGGCTCTTCGTGTTTCTCCACCCGTGGGGCTGTTGAGACTCGCTTGGTAAACTATGCCACTCTAAATCTCCTCATCTCTGTTAGCTTTCTGGTCAGTCTCCCTTGGACTGCGGCTGCCCACTGTTTTTTCTCCACCTGAGTGCTGCCATCATGCTGGGAGTGGCACCGCCCATGCCTGGTAGAGAACAGACCACCTCTGAACTGTCAGGTTGTGCATCTTTGCTTTTTCTGTGATCTTTGTCCACACTCCCTTCCACTCAACTTCATGGCTTTGTTCAGGAACTGGGCCCTCTAGAACTGCCTGACCTCTGACATCTTATGTTCACACAGCCTACTCTGAGGCAGTTTTCTTACTGTCTTCCCTCGCTCATGAGCCCTTCACACCTGCTGGCCAACCTCAAAGGAGATCTCACTTGACTCACTGCTTTCTCCTTATAAAGTATCAGCTCCCTCGTGTCTTTTCTTTGCTACCTAGCTTATATTCAGTGTTCCTGCAGGACCCTTGGTGTCTTCGTTCCATTCCTTCTATCAAATCCACACCAAACCCTATTGGGTGGATCCAGCTTCTGCCATTTGCTTACATCCAGACCCCTGAGCGCTGTGGAGGAAATCACACCACTGGCGCAACTAGAAACCCATGACTAATTTCACCTGATGCCACCTATGGAGGCATCTAGAAGCCCCTCCATGTTTCCTTGGTCAATTCGGCCCTTCTCAGTCTCCACAGGGACAATTTCAAATCTCCACTGTCATCTTACCTGCAGTCACTCTCTTGCCTGCTGGGTCTCCACAGAGGTACCTTGCTTCCACTTCACTGAGAAAAAAGTCATAGGTGGGGTGGAGGGAGGGGCAGAAGCATACACAATTTTTGTTTGTCAGACCTATACATATTTCCACACCCTTCTGCTGCTTCCTACTAAAAATTCAGCCTTTGCTCTTTTTTTAAAAAAAGATTTTATTTATTTATGCATTTAGAGCTGAGGTATAGGCCAGAAGTGTGGGAGGTGAGAGGATTCACTAGAGACAGAGCGGGGAGCAGAAGAGGTAGATGGACTGAAACACACTGCTGAGGGGAGCAGCAGGCGAGGCAGGAGAGGTCTGCTGCGCCATGTGGGTCCCCTCCCTGGTCGGGGATTGAACTCACGCTGCTGTACAGAAGATGCTTCACAGTGCACTGCTCAACCTGCTGCGCTACCAGGGAGGCCCTCAGCCTTCACTCTTAACAAGCCTATTCTCCAGCTGCTGCTTCTCTTCTCCCCATCCCTTCTCACATTTTCAAGGCTAATCTTAAAAGGTTCATCCGCACTGTCCACCTTCCTTTCCCACCTCCCGTGGATTCTTTGACCCACCATCATCTCACTTTTGTTCTTATCATACCATGAAAACTGCTCTGGCCAGAGTCACCAGTTTTTTTTGTCAAAGCCAATGAAGCTCCTTCCCCTCATATCTTAGATGCTCTCCTGGCATCCTCCTGTGTTGAAATATTCCTTTCCTTTGATTTAGTGACACGAACACTCTAGGTCTTTCTCCTACCTTCTTGGACACTTCTTTTTCAGTCTCCCGCTCAGCCTGTAATTTTAAAAGTGGTGATCCTTAGGGTTCTGTCCTTGGCAATGTTCTGTTGTTAACTCTTTCGATGTCCCGGGGAGCGCTTACATGCACTCACGACTTTTATTATCTCTAACATGCCTCTCACCTGTGGTGGTGTCCATGTCATTGTTTCCTTTTACTTTGTACTCTACTGGCTCTTATTCCTTTCACCATTTGGTGCAGGACCACTCTGTCCCAGGACTGTATCCAACACCTATGTGTTCTGACACAACCTCAGTTTTCATTAGCTGTTGACCAAATAAAAGTTGATTGTTAAACTGCGTCAGTAGCAGTGGATGTAGTATGTACATTTTCAATAAGATCCTGGTTCCAGAACTTACATTAATTGACTTAGCGGTGATTGTTACAGAATCATCTTGACTTCTTGAATGAAATTTGAAATTCCAAAAAATCTGGTAGGTTTTTAAAAACGGCTTCTGAAATTCTTCAGTGCAAATGAACATATTTGAGCCTGTGTATAATAAGCAGGAATCTGAGACTTAATTTGGGTTCCCCAGTGACACTCTGATTCAGTACAGCTTGGGGACAGATTAAGAAAAGGAGTTGTCCACAACTAGCAACAGCATCTTAACCAGTAAAGTGTGTGTGGTGCAGAAAGAGTGTGTGATTTGAATATGGTGTATTAGCCTCGCAAATACTTACTCCCAAAGAGAGTTGCGATTTGCTGTATGTCAAATGGATGGTAAATTGGCTCTATTCATTCATTGCACGATCTCTGAATCTCTTGGGGGAAGGAAAGGAAGGCTTGAAAATTCTTGGTTTTATACTTACTTTTCAGGTTGTAGAATACTAATTACGATGGAAACACCCTCGCAACTTGCTCCACTGAGTAAGGCTTCTCAGATAATGTTTCCAGTTGACGAGTCATCTCTCGCTGAACATGTTTAGCAAGAGGAACAACACGCTTTGAAAATGCCTATGAAAGGAATTTAATCATAGAATAAAGACTCCCGGGGTGAGCCTGGGTAGCTCAATCCTGCCCTGTTCACCATTACAGGTTTACTTAATGTGTTCTGCACGGTAACACTTCATATGGCAGTGAGGATGCTTGATTTGGGCATTAGGATGTTTCTGATCTCCCAGGAAGCTTTCCTGCCTCAACAGGTTGCAAGCCTCCATCGCTGCCTTTGATGAAGTCATTTATCTTGGTGCCAGCAGCAGGACGTCAGGAGAGTGCACATGGGAAGGTAGGCATCGGATTAATGTTCGGGTTTGTGGAGTCAGGAGATGATTATTGACGACCAGCTTGGAGAAGATTTAGGTTTTATGGCCCGCACAAAGCTGCTGACCTGCCTTTCTGGAAACCAACGGGAATTAGGGAAATAAGGAGGGGATTCTTTCATCTCAGCCCCTTGCCACTTACAGGGTGTGCTTTGCTCAGGAGAGACTGTAAAACAAATTCTGATGGGCATTGTACTCACGTGACCAAGTTTGACTGCAAATTTGCACAATAATGTCTGTTCATCTGCCCCATTCGGGGCAGTATCTTTGAATACCACAGAGTGCATGCTCGAAACACAAAAAGTGTAACACGGCCTGTGCGGGAGAGCCTGTGTCGGTTAACTTTGGCTGCATTATAAATTTCCTTAGAACTTGGTGGCTTTACGTAGCTATCATGTATGCAGCTCACAGTTTGGTGGGCTGCCTGGCAGCTCTTCTGTTCTAGGCTGACTTACTGATTGGCGTTGATTTCCTTCATGAGTCTGCAGTTATCTGCAAGGTCAGCTGGTGGCTGGATGATCCAGAACAACCTCACTTATGTTCCTGGAACTTGGCTGGCTGTTGGCTAGTTGGTTCTTCTTCATGTGATATCTGATCTTCCAGAAGACTACTTGACACTCGGTGGCCTTAGCATCCCAAGCATATAGCATCAGTGCCAACCATATATTCAAGGGCTCTGTAAGCCTTGCTTGGCTGATGTTGGCTATTGTCCCACTGGCCAGGGGAAATCACACAGCCCATATTCAAGGAATGGAGGAAAGTACTCCAGACCTTGATGGTGGATGTTGAAGGGAAGGCCTGCAATATCAGTATTGTAAAGATGTGGATGTAGGCGTTGGGAGTAAATTTGGGGTCGTTTTTACAATCTACCATAGAGCCATTTTACAATCTCCTAATCTACCAAGTTGCAAAGTGTTTTTCATGAGCCTTAATCTATGTACAATCACATGATACAGAAACTGTGATTCCTATTTTGTAGATAAATAACCTGGTTCAGAGAATCTGAGTAGCTTAACCAGATACAAGCAATAGCATTCTTGTTCTGCATCGCAACAGCCTGAATTCTAAAAATAGGGAAACCCTCGGTTGTCCTGCTAGCTTTAAAAACATGCTCTTGGTACGTCCACTTTTGTTTATTTGTTTTCTTCTTCATCTGATGATTCCCAGTTTTATGAGAATCCACGTTATTATCTGACTGTTGTTGAAATTCAGATCCAAGGGCTCTACCAGTGGCTCTGATTCATTCAATCTGCTGAGGATCAGGGATGTGCATTTTTGACAGGCACCCCCAGAAGACGCTGATGCAGCTTCCTCTGTTGGAAAGCGCTGGCATATAATACTGGAGGTTCATAGAGGGCAGCATTTTCCTACTGCAGTAGAGAACCCAGACGCCACAGTTCCTTTGGTCACCTTCCCAGAGCCAGAAGTTTTAAGAACTGGACCTTTGTCTTGACATCTGCAAAATAGGGATAATAAGAAAGACCCCACAGGGCCGGTGTGAAGATGAAGTGAATAGACTAGGAAGCGCTGAGCCTGGACCTGTAGATGGTCTGTGTGATTTTTCTTGTGTCTGTATCCTGAGACCCATTGATACAGCAAGTCTAAAAATGGAAAAATTGTTTCTAGAATGCTTTACAGATGTGCACTGTCAATGCCCATAAATGAGAAATGATAATCAAAAGTTCGTCAGAAAGCATATAGCTCTGTTTGAGGGGAAAAAAGGTAGCAGATTCTTCAGAAGCCTAACAGTCTTGACTGGAGACAGTGCCAGGCCTGGTAGGCAGCAGCTGTTGTCATTAGAGGCCAGCTCTATGCACGAGAGGCACAGAAGGACTGGTCATGCCTCAGCCCCTCCGGTCTTTTCCAAGTTGCTGTGAACTTCCGGTGTCAGCACTATTGTGCGTATGTTCCCAAACGGTGACAAAATGTATCATGATTCTGTATTAAGTAAGACTTAGCCTCATCCAAGCCAATTGTGTCTTTGTGGACAACATCCCTACAAAATGCTTCCTTATAATAATTTAAATGTTCAGATCTAAAATATGGCACAGAGTATGCTATTTCCAGAACTTATCAGCTATTTTGGGAAGCTTCTGTGTTAAAACGATGACCAAATAGCTTGTTTCTTACAGTTTCACCATTTGGGCACTTTATTCCCTATGTTTTGATGCTGCTTCTCCCATTTGTGTCTCTGCCACGTTTCTCTTTTGTCTTCATAATGCTGCTTCCTAAGCATCATGGTTTTCCTTCTTTGTTCCTTCTTTCCTGTTTTTAAAAAACAAAAAGTGGCCTTTGTATCCAGACAACCAGACGCCAGTTTAAAATGTGTGCCTTTATTCCTTTTTATGGGGTTTGCATACCCAGGTGCGGTTGTCGACTGTGCCAGTAGAGGGAGCACACCTCCTATGTAAACCCCACTGGAGGTGGTGGGGTTGGTTGTTTTCCCCTCATCTGTCATTTTTGCTGCAGTGAAATTGTAGTTGGGAGCTGCTATAACACAAAGCAAAACTCCTCATCTTGCCTAGACTGCAGCACATACTTTTCCGACTCATGTCAGCGATGCAGGGTTCATCAGCAGCTGATCTAGATAGGAGGGAGCTGAAGAATAATGAGGGCTTGTGCATGCATGTGCGCTGGCTGCATGGCGTGTGTTCTTTTTTTTTTTAAGAGTTAGTAGCTTCGTCCCAAACAGACCCCTTTCTCCATCCTCTCCTTCCCATTTTCCTGTTTGAGTATCCAGGCTTCACCACTCTGGTGTTTCTCTTTAGTGTCTAGACTCCTAATACACAGCCATGCGCACTTGTCTAAAGACCTCAAAATTAAATTAAGGCTGGTTAGAGCCGCAAAGAAAGTGAAACCTCGCCCGGTACTGAAAGCAGGAGGACTCAGGTTTACAGAGGAGTCATGTTGGGATTTGGGGCAGCGCTGTCTGAATGGACTGCTGTCATTGTCCTTATTGCTGTTGAGCTGGCATCACTTACAAATGGGCTCAAGCCATGGAGAATTTAACTAAAGTTACCAAATGATGCTGTCAAACAGTTGATTGGATCTTTCTCATCAAATCAACCAGCTGTTTTAAGTTTTTTCCATGTTGGGGAAGATGAGAGTCTCAGCTTTTGAATGAATTCGTGTTCTGTATGTTGCCTGTTGCAGTATCATGTGCTTTTGAGTACCTGTTAGATATTTAGTCTGTCAAAGGCCTGTCAGAATCAGTGGGGTACTTGAGAAACCCCACCTTTCCTGGTCCTATGCTTACTCTGTAGCATTAGAATCTTTGAACTAGGTCTTGGGACTTGGCATTTTTTTAAAGATTATTCATGCATACAAGAATTGGGGTACAGGCCAGAGGTGCAGGGGGTGTGAGGATTCACCAGAGACAGAGCAGCAGGTGAGACAGGAGAGTCCTGCTGCGCCATGTGGGTCTTTTGCATTTTTAACCAGTTCCCCCAGGTGCGGTTCATGTACTTGACACTTGGGACCAAAGGCTTGAGAGACATTGATCACTGATTCTTTGATGCATCTTGCCTGTTTCGAGGGCTCTCTGTACTTTCCACCCCATTCTTGGGAAAGAAAAGCTAAGGGGGGCCTCTCTGGTGGCTCAGGGGGTTAAAGTACAGCACTGTGAAGCTTATCTGCAGTCACTGCAGCACAAGTTTGATCTTTGGCCAGGGAGGGGACCCACATGGCACAGCAGCCTGCCTCACCCACTGCTCCCCTCAGCAGTGTATTTCGGTCCATCTGCCTGTTCTGTTCCCTGTTCTGTCTCTGGTGACTCCTCTCAAGTCCCTCTCCCCCCCCCCGCACCTCTGGCCTGTACCCCAGTTCTTGTATGCATAAATAAAAAAAATCTTAAAAAAGCAGAGGGCCCATGCACTGAGTGGAATTTTAGGCTGGAAACAAAGCCAATTTATTTTATATTTTTCTGAGTTGAGGGCTGGAATTTTAATTTGTAAAAATAGTTCAGAAAAGTTCAAACCAACAACTTCTCTTTGTGGGGAGCCCACCCCTTGATACTATTGATGATCAAGTAAAGGGCGCTTGTCCTGAAACTATTACAACCACAGGCTGGCACCTATGGTAGAGACATGAGGTGACACTATAAGCAACCTCTCTCTTCTTCCACATGTTGAAAGGTCATGATATTTGTCTTCTGTTATCCTTTTTGTACCAAAAAGCCAAAATACTTAACTGCTTCCAGTGGATTAGTATAAAAATGTAATGATTAGACAGATTCCAAGATGGTTTCCATGTTTTTAGGCTTCTGCCTGGTGCATCTTAGAGGTTGGGTTACTGAGCAATGGCTCCTCTACTCGACTTGTATATATCAGGTCATGACATCAGGTCTTTGAGATCAGCTTTATTTGTGACTTGACTGGCAAGGAGATAGGAGATAAACTCAAATCTGCCCCTCTGAATAAGAAAGGAAATGAGGGCACTGCAGTGTGTTTCAGTCCATCTGCCTGTTCTGCTCCCCACTCTGTCTCTGGTGAATCTTCTCACCTCCTGCACCACTGGCCTGTACCCCAGCTCTTGGATGCATAAATAAATAAATAAATCTTAAAAAAAAAGAAAGGAAATGAGGTCAAGTGGGTTTTGGAGACCAGCATTGAGAACAAAGAAGTTCAATTTTAGTGACTCAGAAATGAGTTAGGGCAAAGGATGGGCTTGACTGAAGTTTGTTGGTGAGGCATGGGCACTTCACGCAAGGAGTATGAGAGGGTTTTCTTCAGGTAACTGGAATTTTGAATTTCTGTCAGTGTGCCCCTGCCTCTGGACTGGTATCTCCCTTACCCCGCCACGATTCCTCCCCCCCACCCTGCCCCTACCTCCTCTGTGTTCTCAGTCTTCAGCCCACCTTGGAGCTCAGCTCAAGGTTCTTTGCTTCTGCTTGTTTAGCCAGTGCCAGATAAAACTGCATGTGTAAACCTAAGCCTCAAAGAGAAAGTTAGGTAAGTTTTGTTTCTTGTATTTGAGAGTTTGAGACAAATTTAACCATTTAGCCTGAGTTTCAGTGGCAGACGCATCTGCGTGTCACCTGAAATCAGTTTTCCCTTTGCCCTTTGTAACAGAACCCTTGTTATAGTCAAGGTGTGCAGACTGCTCCAGTCCAGTTAAAGACTGCACTTCCCAGCCTCCTTTGCAGACAGTAGTGGCCAGGTAACTAAATGCTGGACAGTGACATGTGAACAGAAATGGTGCATGGGATTTCTGTTTGAAGGTTGTGGACTCATTTAGGACGAATCCTCTTTTGTCTTTTTCCCTTGCTCCTCCCTGTCACCACGAGCGTGGAGTGGGAGAGCCTGAGTGATAATTCGGTCTGTGAGGCAACCTTGAGATTGAAAACCTGTGCTGAGTTGGCAAAACAAAAGATGGAGCTGAGGTTCCTGATGGTTTGTGGCACCATCACCCCAGCCCTGGACAGTCCATCTTCAGATTCTTTCCACAACAAAGAATAAACATGGCGTGTTTTTCCAGTTTTATATGTGGTCCATACCCTAACTGTCAGGCATTGCAAACCTTCTACCACAGGGCTTCTCAAACTTTAGCCTGTATCAGAATCATGTGGAAGACTTTTCAAAGCACAGACTGCTGGACCCTATCCCCAGAGTTCCTGAGTCATAGGTATGGAGTCTGTGAATTGGCATTTCTAGTAGGTTCTCATGTGATACTGATGCTACAAGGCCTGGGACTATGTTTTGAAAAACACTTTGTCATAATCATCTTAATTTTTAAAAAGATTTATTTATTTATGCATATAAGAGCTGGGGTACAGGCCAGAGTCCAGGGCGGTGAGAGGATTCACCAGAGACAGAGCGGGGAGCAGACAGGAAGTTTGACTGAAACACAGTGCTGAGGGGAGCAGCAGGCGAGGCAGAAGAGGTCTGCTGTGCCATGTGGGTCCCCTCCCTGGCCGGAGGCAGGGATCAAACTCGTGCTGCAGTGGCTGCGGTTTGCTTCATAGTGCATTGCTTAACCCACTGCGCCACCAGGGAGGCCTGATCATCTCAATTTTTAAGGCAGATTTCTACTCTGATCACTTAGGATCAGCATCAGTCAGCTGATTTCATATCTCTCATTTGATAAACTTTCTCTTACTAAAATGAATGTAAATTCTACATCCTGTTGAATAAGAGCCAAGTTCTTGTACATTACTTGGTGCATGAGCTAGTGCCTTTGGGTTAGCCAGGCCTGCTTCCTCTCCCCACATTGCTATTCCTCATTCAACCTCTTAGCCAAAATATGCAAACAACTTCATAGAAGCAGCTTACATTCCACAGGGAACTCTTCCACTGTCACCAGTTCATGCTAAGTTCAGGATGGAGAAGGAGGTGTTCCATCCTCCTCATTTATGTTGGGCAAGTGATCGTGTGTGTGTGTGTGTGTGTGTGTGTGTGTGTGTGTGTGTGTGTGTGTAGATATCTCCTCTGGAGTCAAAACCTATGTAGGTGGAAAGGGCAAATGTGTTCATTCTCATAGGCTAAAATGCTGGATGGAAAGGGGACCCGACCCCAGTGAGTGCAGGCTTGCCCTCTGTTACTGGTGTGTGCTAGGAGCTGCTCGTCTCTGCACCTTTTTGCTGGCTGGGTTAAGGCCAGTCATTGCTCTATGTCCCTTCCCACCTCCTCTGTCCTTCCACAAGTCCTGAGGAAATCCTTTCTCTATTAATACCCCCAAATCTCTTTTCCTAATTCCATTACACAGTGTACTTTGGAGTCAGTCCTTCCTGACTTTGAAGCCAGATTTGACTATTTACTTGCTCTGGGAGCTTCTGCAAGTGACAGAGCTTGGTAAGATTCAGTGACCTCATTTGTGAAAATGAAGCTAATCATGTCACCCTCATACAGTTTATGGAGAGGTGAAATTAGGTGATGCTTATAAAGGACTTAGCACAGTCCCCAGCCCCTGGTTAGTGTGTAATACATGGTGCCCATTATGACTAATGGTAGCAGTTCAAGCCACTGAAAAAAGCTTCAGTTCCTATATGGTACCAAAAGTATGCCCCACGAAAGAAAAGATGGACACATTGACCATCATCAAATCACAAACTTTTGTTTGGCCAAAGACTCTCTTGTGAGGAAAAAACAAGTGACCAATTAGAAGGAAGTATTTGCAGATCATATATTCAACAAAAGATTCATATCTGGTATTTATAAAGGATTCTCTAAATTCAACAGTAAGAAGACTAACAGTCCAATTAGAAAATGGATGAAAGACTTGAACAGAAACTTCACCAAAGAAAATATGTAAATGACAAATAAGCACATGAAAAGTTATTGACATCAATAGCCATTAGGGAAATGCAAATTAAAATCATGATAAGATACCACTACATTAGAATGGCTAAATAAAACTTATCAATAATACCATATTCTGGCAAGGCTGCAGAGATACTTAATCTTTCATACATTTGTGGTGGAAAATGGCAATTTCTTTAAAAAATTAAATAGACACTCATACAATGGAGGAATCATCACATATTTAGACTTGTCTCTTAGAGAAATGAAAACGTATGTTTACAGACTTTACAGAACATCAGTATTCATGCAGTAGGCCCAAACTGGAAATAACCCAAAAGCAATGGTAATACAAATCATGGTACATCAATACCATGGAATACTACTTAGCAATAAAAATGAACTGTTGATACACACAATAACTTGAATGAATCTTCAGGACATTATATTGAATGTCTTACTCTTTTTGGGGTTCTATAACAAAATAGTACAGACTTGAGTAGTTTATAAACCACAAAAATTCACTTTTCTTGGTTCTAGAGCGTGGAAAGTCCAAGATCAAGGTGGCAGCATGTTGCTTGGGTGAAACCCCCTTTCATGGTTCATAGCCTTCTCAAAATGTCCTCATGTGAAGGAAGGTGATGAGGGGAATCTCGGTGGGGTCTGTTTTATAAGAACACTGATTCCCTTCATGAAGAATTCTCCATTTTGATCTAAACACCTTCCAAAGGTCCTGCCTTCTCATACCATCATCTTTAGGGATTACAATTTCAACATATGAAATTGGGGGCCACACAACATGCAGATCATACCATTGAGTAAAGTAAGCCAGTGTCAAAAAGCTACATACCCATGATTCTGTTTGTATGATATTCCTTAAATGAGTACAATACAAATGGAGTATAGATGAGGGAGGGAAGGTGTGACCGTAAGTGGCGACATCAGCACTTTGTAGTGATGGTTCTGTAGCTTTTTTGTGGTGTTGAATACATAGATTCATATATGTCACAAATTCCATTTTGTGAATTAGAATTAAGAGGAGACATAAAAAATTGAATGCATACAAAAACTGGTTAAATCAGAGTAAGAGCTATTGTCTAATATATTGTATTATGTCCGTTTCCTGGTTTTGATGGTGCATATTTATATATGATGTCACCATGGAGTAGTTGGGTGAATGGTTCATTGAGTGAAAAGTAATCTTTAATAATGTTGATTTTCACGCTTGATTCATTGGATTAAAAACTAGATTCTGAAGAGACATGATTGATTTTTCTTAAGACTGGATTTTTCTTAAAGCAATTACTAGGTTGAGTTTTTTCCTTTCTTGAGCGGGCTGTATGTCATGTTATCACCAGCACTGTAACGTTCTATAACAATACTGAATATTGAGTGGGAATAGATTTTTTTAAAAAGTAATTTAGTGTTGAAATTATTTTGTAATCATAATACATCTTCCCGTTACACAAATGTCTATTTTTCTGGCCGGTTTTAAGTTCTGAACAGCCTTGGTAAGGTGACTTTTGTAATGCCTTCCCAAGCATGAAGAGTTAAGAGTGGATGGCAGTAGCAGAGAGTGTTAAAAAGTCACTCAGATATGCAGCCAACACAAGAACCACTTAAAAGAGGAGCAGAGCGACTCAGCCCATAAGCAGAGATCTTATTTATATGCCACATTTCAGCTGGGAAGAGATTTTATGACCAACTCTTAGAGCCTTAAAAATGAAGTCTGTAATATAAACATCCTAGAAGCATTAACTCTAACAGCACAAGGCAGGCTTGGCACATACCCCATGTATTATTTTGGTTCTCTTCTGCATGGAAGAAATTTCCATAGTTAATGTAACACTTCTGTTTATATGATTCTCATCTCCAAAGTTTTAGATGTGAAACAAAGCTATGTGTAAAGTTGGTTTATAAATCTTAATGCCTATGTTAGCCCACAGTGTCTATTCAGACTTCGGGTTTTAGATTGGACCTTCTTCACTTCTTTCCAACAAAATAGAGCTGTGGTTTTAGGATGGGTGAAGAGTTCATTCACATTTGCTCAGTCTTGTCCATCCAGTAAGGAGTCTTGTCCACCCGGGAAGGACTAGGAACTACTTCCTTTTGCCTGCTGGGATTACCACCTGGCTTAGTTTGGTTAAATTAAAATAAGGCCATGAGTAGAGAAAGCAGCAAAACTCTATCACCGATCAGCTTTTGGTAAACCCTGCCTCTGAGCTTCCATATGTGCTGTTCTCTCTGTTTGGAGGGCCCTTCCCTCTTACCGCAAACTCTGTTTCAATGCTTTCTAGTAAATTTTAACTCATCTTTCAGAACTTCAAAATTTACATCCTGGAGGAAGCCCTTGTTTGGATCAGGTTCCCCATTACACTCTCCCGGCATGCAGGAGTTCTCTTACATAGTATTCATCACAAATGCAAGTAAATGAGTCAGTAGTTAATTTGCATAGTATGTATTTTTGACTACACTGTGAAGTCCACTGTGACAGAGAGGTGCGGGATTTATGCTTATATCTGACTTCTCCATTGCCCCTCTACCAGCACAGTACCTAGCATACAGCAGGTGTTGCACAGATAGTTTGTTGAATAAAGGGAAGAATGAATGAACACAAAAGCAGAAGCAGAGGAATGGTAATAACAGGAAAAATGGGAATACGTAGCATTTGTTGAATGCTCACTATTCATAATGCTAGGAATTGAGTTGAATATTATGCACATGGTAAGCTGCTAAGTTCTTACCCCCACCCTAAAGAACATGCAGTTCTTAGCCCCATTTAAGTGAAAAGAAAACTGTAATGTCAGACAGTTGAAGGAAGGAAGTTGTTCAAGGTCACATAGCTGATAACATTTTTGGTCACAAAACAGCTTCTTTCACATTCCTTTTCCTTCCTTTCTTCCTCCCCTCTTCATTTCATATCTGTGCTCACTCATCCTTTCTGTGTGGAGAAAATTCCTGATGTGAATGTCTGAGACAGTAACTTTGTTCTGGACATTCTTTGAGGACATTGCTCCCTAGAGAGAAGCTGCTTCTAGGGCACACATTTGATTGGGTGGCCAAGGGCAGATGGAGTTGCCTAATTCGGGGCTTCAGTGCATCTCTGTGGCAGTCTGTGTGTGTTTGGGTGATACGCTGAGGCAGGTTCAAAAGCTCTCTTCTGCTCATTCCAATATATATGATAATATTGTACTTTAGTTACAGGGTATGTTTTTTAGCCGAGGGTCTGAACGTTGTATTGCAATATATCAAATTCAAAAAACACAATATGCTTTTAAATACTGACTCATAATGCTACTGAAGACCAAATATGAGAGCAGCAATCTGCCAATATTTAATTGTTTTTCATGTCTGACTCACGGCCCTCCCCGCACCAATGCCAACCAGTGCTTTTATCGTGACTGTCACGGCTACAGTTTTAAAATATATGGCACATACCAAGCAGGCTGCAGTAGTTTTCTCAGTGGCATTTGGAAGCACGTTAAAAATATGCAGCTTGACTTTTCATCCCCTTCACACCCTCTGCGTTTCCCTTTCGGAGAGCTCAGAGGGAGGCATAGTGGGAAGAAGATCAGCCCAAAGAAAGGAAAATAGAACTTTACCCCCGCAGAAGACAATGTGCATAAACAAGTCTGCTGTTCTGAAGTCAGGGTCTGATCCTCATGCCTGCCTTTTAGTGTCTATCATTTTATTTTTGCTTAATAGTGACTTTCCATTTAAGAGTGTTCTTTTAGTAAGCCCCGTTTCTCCTGCTGTTCCACTTGATGCTCCTACTCCAGCTCATTTTAGTGTCGCTCTTGGTGAGTCTCCCGCCTTCAGCGCACTCATTCACTTTATCGGGGTCCTATCCGCACCCCTGCTCGCTGAGCTTCCCAGACCCTAGACGTGCCTTTTCTTTGACTCCAAAATATTGTTTCTGAACCTGAACCCTTTTCATTACCTAGTTTTCTTTCATTAATTAATCCCTATGTGTTTTCTTTTTAAAATCTCTCCAGTTTTGTCTAACTGGATTTCCAGTTTCATATTTCCGTTCCAGGCTCACTTTTGGCAGAGGGTTTTCTTCATTTCCTTCTTTTTCTCCTTCATTACTGAGTTGAATTGGCAAGGCTTTTCATCTCTCCTCTGGTCTTCAGATGTGTATCAGATGAAGAGTTTAAGGCAGTGAGTTGCAGGGCAAGTGGAAGGAGCATTGGATCTGGGGTCAGAAGGTCATGCTCCAGTCTGAACTCTGCCACTTATTCGTCAGCCTCTCACCTGTAAAATGAAAATAATGATGTTCCCAGGCCTGCTATCTTAAATGAAATGAAGTGATGTAAAAACAATGCAATTGTTTCCTGCTAGGGGGATTTGAGTCTTTGTGGAACTGTTATTTCCATAAATAAGGAGGTAAAGACAAGTTGAAAAAAAATCAACCCAATCTCTTTTCCAATAGTACAAGGCCAAAATATAATGATGTAAAATGTTAACTTAAGCATCAGAAGTTTAAAATTTTATGATAGTCTTCAAGAGGTTCGAATTCACCTCTTGTTAAAAATACCTTGGTAACACTGGCATAGAGAATGACCCTCCCCCAATCTGTATCTCTCAGCCTAGGATCCAGAAATTATCATTTGAATTTCCCATAGAAAGATGGAATCTTATCTTTATCATTCACTGAAGGAGGTTGTGCAAGCTTTGCATAAATCCTTTCAGTAATCAGTACTTGCTATTTAGAGAAGCAACCCACTTCATTGCCAGATATACAGTTTTATGAAAAACCACACATATTATTCACCCAGAGCTTTCAGTGACTCCCAGAACAAGTCCAATTGTTCTTACCTGGGAGAGCTCTTGGATGTCCAAATGGTTTCTGGGTTACCCTTCTCTCCAGGCTAAAGTTCCCCTTCCTTTGATGGTTTCCTGTAATGTGGATTTTCATGCTCTTCAACATGTCAGACTGCTCCGTTTGCCAGTGTCCTCTATAAAACTGAGCACCCAGAGCTGGCTGCAGCGCTCAGGACCTGTGCCCACCAGAGAGATCCGGACAGTGTGATGTCACCAGGGAGGCTCACTTGCCTTGGGAACATGGGTGCTCTCTGGGGTTCCTGAGCACTGCATTGCAGTGTATAAAGCTCCGGCAAGAACCAATCAGCTGATTTTCATGTGGATGTCAAGAACTTCCACCAGCCTACTAATTTTCAGTAAGATAAGTTAAAGACTTTTAAAGAATTTATTGTTCTGTAGAAACCAGAGGTCTCCATTCAATGTAATTGGAGCCATGGGACTTCTTAAGTTTATGATAGCCCATGTGCCATGTTTATGCCAAAGACAGAATAGTAGGTGTCAAGTTTATTTTTATGATTATTTTTAACGTTTATTGAGTTTTTACTCAGTTCTCAGCATGTAAACTGTTTTGCATATATAGCAGGTCTGTGAGGTTGTGCAGTTATGATTCCTATTTTGTAGATGAGGATACTCAGGCACAGAGAGGTTTATTCATTTGTCTAAGGTCATAGCAAGTGCATCTGAACCCAGGAACTTGGACTCCAAATGCTACACCGCCTCACCTAGCCGGACAGTGCATAATTGGAAAACACTAATTGGTGGTTTTTTCAAAAACCAAAGATGTGAACAAGACTGTCCAAAGTTCTCTTTCCCATGTTTCCCAGGTCCTTTCCATGGAACATTGGCACCTAAGATGAGCTGAGGGGGCAGGGGAAATAAGAGTTCCCATTTTTAAGGCCCTGTACTTTGTTGCCATTTTTCTTAACTAAGCTACTTTGTCATGCTGTACTATTGCCTGACTCAAATGTAAGTGACAGGGTTGCACAAGACAGTACACATGAGAACAGTTTGTGGGTGCTGAATATACTGTACATACTTACAGTCTCTCAGATTAATCTATGACTTTTACATGCCTAAAAATGCCTTTTAAAACAATTGCTTCTCTGATCATTTACATTTCCTTTACAAAGTATTTTAAAACTTGGTTAATTTATAGTTATCATCTGCTGCAACAAACATAATAATAATGACTTAGGAAGTTTAAGATCCAAATGGGAAGCCTTTGTTAGAGACTCTAGCAGAGGGCAGGAAATGGGAAACATTTAAAATCTTACAGTGGTACTTTGTAATTCTCTGAAGCAGAAATTCAGTTAAGCTCAACTGTCTATGATGCTCAAAGACGCACTGAGGAGAAATTTACATTAATTATGTTGTGCCACTCCTGGATATACTTAAATAGCAACCACAATAGCAACAACAAAGCCCTAAAGACACAAAGAAATTCTCTAAATTAACATTGGGTTTTAATGGGATGGTTAATATGAATATCTTATGTCTGTCTTTATTCTAACATCTCAGTCCTGTTTGTTAGCTAACTTCCTTTTATCCATTTTTGTTCCCCATACACAATGAATAATTCTTTCAGTTATTCATATCATCCCCCTTCACACAATATATTTACTGAATTATCATGGCCCACTTATAAGCATCACTTTGGGAGACTAAACCAATTAAGTCCATTCAATCTCTCTGTGTAAATGACATTTTCAAAAGCAAGTTGAAAAAAATCAACCCATTCAGTATAAGACACAATAAAAATGTCATGAAAACTGGGGGTAAAGTCAAACAAGCAAGTTTGTACATTTTTATTATTATTATCTTCCCAAAATGGAAAGGAAAATAGAAAATATGAGAACCTTAATTTTTGAGACCAGTGTGGGAAACTGTAATTACATTAGCAACATCCAACAGTGTTATCAACATGGAGCAATTCCTCTCATTTCAACACAGCAGCCGACTCAGAAAATCACACCTTCTAGCTCATGGGATTTGTGACACTTAGTAATGCATGTGTAATTGGGTAAAAATAGTCATTACCACAAGCTGTATTTTTATTTTCTTCTGTATTTCTCTAAAAGGAAAAATACTCCTGGATCTTTTCCTGCTTCTTCAAGAGCTAAGGCCAGGTTCCCTTTGAAGGAGTTGTAGGGGAAGAAAATCATTTTCCCTCTATCCTTCTAGATTCTTGACGGAGACCTCACTGTAACAAAAGACAGATTAGCAGGAGAAAACCAAACAGGAGTTTAAAACATGTTTCTGTATACGAGGGAGAGACCCAGGAAAACCAGCTAACCCCCTGAAATAACCCCAAACCACCACCTTAAATTCCATCTTCAGCTAAAGACAAGAGGTGGGGGAGGAGGATTGTTAGGGTAGAGTATGAGGCAAAGCACGGTAAACAAAGGTATAGTTGTTTGCACATTTCAGTTTCTGCCTTCTCCTTTGATAAGAGTTTCTAGAGATTTGGCCATTTTCCTTCATCAGTGGAGATTTCCACCTTTACCAGTGGAGATTTCCCTTATGAATGTAAATGTCTCTTACGAAAGGATAACTTCTACTGGGTTTTCAGAGATTTTCCTGTGTCTTCAGTTTCTTAAAAATAACCAGCTCAAGACAATTCATATGCCAAAGAGGAGTATTTTGGGGTGGCAAATTTTGCTCCCTTTCAGAGTATATGGCATGACTTTTTTTCAGTGCTAGTCACCCAAGTGCTGTCATATTCCTGACAGGGAAGAGTTGTACCAGCAGAACCCCTAGAAGCTCTTCTTACAAAGCAATGGAGGTACTGGAAGATTCTAATCAGCTGTTAATCAAATCTCTTTGCTTCCAATTGTGCTTACTTCTTGTTCTCCTGGATTCTGCTTTCAAACCATATTCCTGATATATGAATCATACAATGCTCCTCCTCTGCTCAAAAGAAAAAAAATGAACTATTTTTAAGGGTAGAGGGAAAGGGAGAAGATCCAGTTACCAACTGATGGTTCAAATTGGAGCTGCCATTACAGGAGCTGGCAGGGTGAGGCACAGGTCTGCCCTTCTAAAGGTTCCCAAAATGGCTGCTCAGCTCTGCTCCTTTTCCGAGCAGCCAGCTCATTCAGGAAATTGAGGGCAGTGACTCCGCCACAGCACTTGCGAGTGAAATTGTAATCCCCTCCGGCTTGGAGGGTGTCTGGATGTTGGAGGGAGATGTTCAGCAGCCTCTTATCCTGGTGACAAAAGAGGTTTGTGGTTTGTACCAGGCCGGGAGGCAGTGCCAGCCAGCCACTCAGAGGGCCCAAGGTGCAGGGCTCAGTTGCCCTGGATCATTCTTACACCTCCTGCACCTCTCATTGCTGATCTCCTAAAGTCTAAACTACCAAGCATCTGGCCAGAGAATTTGTTAGGAAGTTCAGTGCCATCCTCCTGGTCATGCTTATTTTCCCCGTCTCCACATCTTGGATCTTCTGCTCCTTGCTTTGGTACTAGTGTTCTATTTTTTGTTGATGTCATGTTTCCTCCCTGAACTGCCTTTTTTTTCCTCCCCTGCCTGTCTTTCTGCCAGTCCCCAGCCACCGTCCACACCATCCATGAGGCGAAGTCTTTATTTTCTTATCATTGAGATGAAGCCTGCCAAAAGTGAATCAGGATATACAAAGGCAGCAGGGGTGTAGGGGTGGGAAAGTTAAGCCCTCACCGTTAATTCCATGGAGTCTAAATATATAATTGTTATATTTCATTCTATTTCCAGCTCCACCTAGATGTCCCATGGCACCTAGAACTTGGGAAGAGTGCCTGCCTTTTTCTAAAGTCATTATTCCTCCTCTTGTCTTCCCTTTCTCTAACAATAATGTCGCCTAATACCAAGATCTACCCAAAGCTAGACATTCACAATCCTTTTCTTTCCTTTACCGTACATCTGTTTGTCAAGAATTATAGCTGCTGGTCTCCAGTCCTATTCAGCATCACTCCCTCCTCTCTTCACTGCTCTATCTTCACCATTTCTCTCCAGCAGTCTTGCAATAAATCTCAAGCTTCCAACCTCATCCATGCTGGGATGTTTACTTCATCGTCCAGATTTGCTTTTGTTCAGAAGGGAAAAATCTAATCCCTCCATGAAAGATTTCAGCAATGGCCTCCTTTTACTTTTCACATGTGATTAAAACTTCATAGTTGAATTAACAGCTTTTCTCTCACCTGTCATATTTTCCAGCATCTTTTCTCTCTCTTTACTCCCTGTGATATCCTTCCCACATTGATCCTGAGCATGGGAAGGTCCATTGTGGCCTATACCACTGTCTCTACTTTCTCTCTCTAACTCCCTTTCTCTTCCCCACAACATCTCCTGTCAGTCCTCGAAATTCCTTTTAGGTATCATCACACCCAAAGAAGCTTCCAGGATACTCACCACTTCCAAGTCAAGATAACATTCCATTTCTCTGTGTGTACTTAATTCTGTCATAGCACTCAAATGTTCATATGAATGTTGGTCTCTCCAACTAAAGCATGAATATTTTGAGGGTACAACACAATATCTAGCACAGTACTTGATCAAAACGGAAGTCCTGATAAATGAATGAGTAACATAGAAACCTGAGTTTCTCTGTACGTCTTTTTGAAAATTATTCATTGATTTACATGCTTGTGTATACTTTCCAAGGTTATAAGGACCTCAGCAATCCAAGGATTCTATATGTCTAAATCTGCACTGGAATAACCACACACAGGAGAGAGTGTGATGGGTACACTAGAGATCATGACTGAGAATAGAGGTCAAATGTGAATGGATCAAGTGGCTATATATACACCTTTATTCCTCCTTCCTGATCATTGTTTAATGGCTACATCTTTGGCTTATCAAGCAGAAGTGTAATCATTTCTCAGGACAGCTCCTTCAGGTCTAGCCAAGGGCACCTATCAACAGAACCCATCATCAGCTGCGGTTGACCAGAACTCTAATTTGACTGTTATCATTGAATTCTTTCGTAAGAAAGGTTGACTAAGCAGTGACCTTGTCTGTTTCACAAGTTATAGAGCTCTCTCTCTCTCTGTCTCTGTCTCTCTCTCTCTCTCTCTTTCGGCTTTCCCGTAAGTTTCAAGACCTTTTGTTGTAATATCTGGGAGCTGTGGGTGAGGTATAAATAACCACTCAGGGAGTAGTGTGATAAAGACATAATAGCAGATCAACAGTCCCACAAGCCAGAATCCTGCTTTTGATGAAACTATTAAAATCAGAAAAATATATTGGCATAGTGATTTCCATTTTTTAAATCTATGCAGAATTTCAAGTGAAAAAGAAAATGCATGTAATTCAGTAAGTAGAGTAAAATGCAAGAACTAAAATGCATTTTCAAAAGTTCATATTGTTAGCTAGTCCATTTCCTATATTCATTTGGGCTTCTGGTGGACCTGGGGCTCGATCATACTTTATGAAAGTTCAAAACCTGGCACTTACCATGCATTTGCCATAGTCCCACTATGTTAAATTGCATCCTATGACTCTTCCATCCTGGACAAATTGCTCCACAAATTAATCCTTAAAACACCTCATGTTCTGCTCCTACCTAGTTCTTTATCCCTTATGTCACTTTTTAAAAACTAAGCCATGCCCTTTCTTCAACACCTAGCAAAATCTATAAAAAGTGTCTATATAGTGCTAGAAAGGGGAAGGGGCAGCTTATTTTAAGAACCTTGAGGGCCATATCAGCAGTTAAGTGTCATGATTTGACTTATATTTTTTAAAGCTCTGTCTCGTTGCAATGTTGAAAATGTATGCCAGGGCACTGGGAGATTAGTTAAGGGTCTATTTCAATAACCCAGGTGGGAGGTTGTGGCAAATTGGATATGGATGGTTGTGAGGAGGGAGGTTGTGAGGAAGGACCTGACTTTGGGTATACTGGGTATATGAGAAGGAAAGCGACTACAGATAACTTCATGGTTTGGCAGGAAATGTGGGAAATTCTGTGTGGCACATTAGGTTTAAGATGTCTACTAGGCTCTGTGAACTCCGACCTGGTTTGTGGCATCATAATGAAACACACCAAGAAGGTCAAGGTTATGGGCAAATACGGGACCTGTTGTGGTACCTCCCTCAGGAAAATGGTAAAGAATATTGAGATCAGGCAACACGCCAAGTACATGGCTCCTTCTGTGACAAAATCAAGGTACAGAAATGAGCTGTGGGGACCTGGCACTGTGGTACCTGCATGAAAACTGTAGCTAGTGGTACCTGGACCTACAACATCGCTGCTGCCCTCACAGTAAATCTGCCGCCAGAGGACTGAAGGAACTGAAAGACCAGTAGAAGCTCCAGCATTTGTAATGTTGCTAGCCTATAATAAATGGGCTCATTTATGTAACAGAAAAAAATGATGTCTCCTAGGCATTCAAATAGGTATTTGTCTACATGGGTCTGGAGTCCAGGGAAGGGATTAGACTGGAGATACAAAGCTGGAATCATCAGCACATAGAGGACATTTAAAATCCATTAGATTGATGAGATTGCCAAAGGAGTGCATGTACACTGCAGAGAGAAAAGCTTTAAGTGAGCCTTGCGGCATTCGGACACTAAGATGTCAGGCAGATGATGAAAAAGGATTGGGGAACTCTTCAAGGGGAAGGAGACTGAGGAGAGGCTAGAGGGACTTAAAGAAAACCAGGCAAGCACAGTATCCTGAAGGTCAGCTCAGGCAAGATGAAGACTGCAAATTAACCCTTCAATTGATCAGCATGGAGGAAACTGGAGACAGTGGCAAAATCTGTCTTGGTGGAGTTTCGGATAAGAAAGCCCAATAAGCATGGATTTAGGAGATGTTGGGAGAAAGGAAATGGAGACCATGAACATGGAGGGCATTTCAAGGAGTTTAGCTCTGAGGAGAGAAGAGAACCCTATGAGTAGCCAAAGAGTAGAGGAATATTTTAGAGTAAGATAAAAGGTGTCATGGTTTTATTCTGAAGAGAGTGAACCAAGAAAAAGATGAAAAATGATGCAGAAAAGAGGTTGAGGCCATCTTAGACCATGCAATCCATTGAAACCACCACATTACAGCATTGGTGTGAGTAACTCCAGATGAGAGACAGAAGAAGGTCCTTGAGAGGACAAGAAGGAGTGCGTGCTAGGGCACAAATGGAGAACTAAGCCTTAGATACAGCTGTGGAAAGTTCATCTAGTAGCAGGAGAGGAGGTAGAGTGAACGCACCAGATGCTGCTGTGTGGGCAGTATGGTGGTACGTGTCTGTGGAAATTCTTACACTTCTGTTTTTTTTTTTTTTTTCAGTAGATAGGAACCAGTGATCTGTTGAGAATGAGAATTGTGAGCATGTATGAATGGTTAGAGGCTCAGGGAGGTAGTGGATTGTTCCAGTAATAGCTACCAGTTCTTCAACAGGCCCTGCTGTTCCTTCCCCACACTGACTCTGCGCTTGGCCGTGTAGTTTGCTCTAACCAATAGCACATGCAAGCATGACTTAAACAATTCTTGTTTCTGGAAACTTGCCCACCACCACTTGAAGAAGACCAAGCTGGCTTGCTGGAGACATGTGGATCATCCCATAGCAAGCACCATTGTCCACTTAGAGCAACCAGCCCCATTTGAGTCACCAGAAGACCACAGTCACATGAGTGCCACCAACCAAGTCCAGCAGAACTACTCAGTCAGTCCTGACCCATAAAATCGTGAGCAGATAAAACAGTTCCTGCTTGAAATCTTTATGAACCCAGTTGACTTTCTATAGAGCAAAGGCTAAAGATACAAAGTAGAATGTATGAATGATAATCAGGGAGAGTAGGAACAAAGCAGAATGGGAGAATAGTATAATTGTTGGGAGTACTAAGGGCCCACTTAAAAGTCATAGTCATTAAATTTAAGTGCAGTCTGTCAGTATGGTTGGATTTTTCTCCAGACACATTCAGTTGCATGGGTTCAGGTGTGGTATGTAGGGAAAACGGATTTAATCATGTAGGGGTTTTTCCCACACCACTACAAGAGGGATTAAACCTGAGAAAATATAGAAGATCAAGGGGTTAAGATGCAGAGAAAATGTTGTTGGACCAAATGAGTTGTTTTCTTAGAGGGGTTATAGAATTTTTGGCATAGGACACTAGGGAGAAAGAACTAGAAAAAGAGTAGGTGGAAGGCATAGTGCCTCATGCATGAGCTAGGATTTTGGAAAGAGAACAGTTATCACAGATGACAAGGTCTATGATGTTATAGCAATGAGTGGCTGAGTAGATTAGAGGACAAGATCATGGGAGGAGAAGAAATCAAGACAATAAGAGACCAAGTTGTGGAAAGGCTGATCTATGCAGGTACTGAAATAGCCAGGTTTAGAGCTAATGCCTTAGAACACTGCCATCAGCCAGGAGCTAAGATAAGGTTAGGTAGGGGTCCCTAGATAACTGTACCAAGAAGGGGCAGTGAGGGTCATAATATGATGGCACTGAATTCTAAACTAGGGAACTTATGGGTGGAAGTACCAGCAGGCGTGGCCTGGAAGTGTCACTGCAGAAGGAGGAGGACACCTACCTTAGCTTCTGTCCCAGGTTACTGTGTGTCGGGGAAAATGGTCATGCCTTCAGAGGGCTGCCAGGGAAGTGTGTTCTAGATGGCAGTGAGAGCAAGAAAGTAAAGGGAATGTTCAGGAAAGGGGTTGAGAATGTCGGAATCATTGCTGATAATGGTCATAGGAGGAGGATTTCAAAAGTTGGGGAGGGATGAGAGAAGAGGACAGAAAGGGGGAGGTGCCCAGTCTTATGAGAATGTGTGATGATGAAGGGGTCCTGGGAAACTGGGATGGGAGGTGACAGACTTAAGCTGACAAAAAAGGCAATTTGAGATTAGACCTTGTGGAACAAGGCACTGTGATGTGAGGCCATCCATTTTGGAGGTTGAGGAATTTGCGGAGTGCCTGGGGATAGTGGTTGTGTTTTGTTAGTTGACCAGTCAGATGGGTATACGCCACCCCAAATAACCCTGCCTTAGTTCTCCAATTCTGTCTTGACATGCTTATGTTCTCTGATAAGGCGCACTGGCATCTTTTACACTTCAGGAGTTGCTGATAAACTTCCTTCTTCCAAATGTCTGACAAAAACAGTGAGCCGTTTTTGAAGAGAGAAAAATTGCCAGAGCTTAGTCTAATGCTCTTCCTCTGCAGAGAAGGGGATGGCCCTGTGTTACGTTGATGCTGCTCTGAGATGCTTGTGCCTGTACCACTGAGCCTTTGATGTTCTTCAAGCGCTTCTGACATCCCAACCTCTGCGCTTGTACACTTCTGAAGTAGCAAATTGAAACAATAGTCAAACTCAGGTATAAAGAGAACAAGGACAGCAAGATCTCACAGAGAACTTTTTGATGCCATTCGCCTGATTTAGAGAGAATCTTCTCTCTACCTTTTCAAACACATGATCATTAGTTTCACATTCTACTATTTACCTCAGGTATCCACCGCCAGACACCCTCATCATCCCAAAGTTTTTTTTGAGAAGGGATTTACCAACCCCAGCCTGAAGCCCTGATCACACGTATGGTTTCTTCTCAGTGGCCTTTTACTTGAACATAAGAATCATAAGAACTACATGTTTGGCCCTCAGCTGTCCTCCAAAGATCATCCTGTGTCACCTCTCTTGTGTTACTCTCCTTCCCTCTTAGCTGGAGGAACTCTTTCCGTGGTCTTTGCCCTCAGTTCTCACAGGCCCTGATTCTGGACGTCTATCTCATGTTGTTTTCACCTTCCCCTCTGTCACGCCAGCTCTTCCTCCTCTCCTCACAAGGTTCAATTTAAAGCTACCCATCTCCTAGAGAATGATCAGGTCATGACTTTTTGCTCTATAGGATACTCTCCTTCACTTCCTTATCCTCTGTTTCCTACACACATCCACACTCTTAAGGACAAGTGGAAAGGAAAAAAAGCCAGTGAGTTTTAGGTATTGAATCACCTTATTGAGTGTGGGCCCATCATATTCTTATGATAAGGCCCTCCTGGACAGAGCATCCATTTTTGCCAAACTTAAGACCATTGTGAGTTGGGCCATAATGATGATTCTGACCGCTGTCTCCAGCTTCCTGACACACTTTCAGGTCTCCTCTCTCTAACATCTTAGAAAAGTTGGGTATTTTCCTTTCCTCCCAAACCTCTTTTCCTGAAGACCACCTTCCTTTGCTACCATGAGCAGATCAGATAGGTGAAGTGGGGTTTTTGATTTGTTTTCCCTCTTCTTCCACCACCCCCTCTTCCTGTCTTACTTTTCAGTAACACATTGGTTGACAGAAAACAGTGAAACTCTAGTGTGAGTGTCCCTAAAAATAGCAGAAGCTCCTTGGGATCCAGTCAGTGCCTCAGAAACCCTCACTAAGGCCCCGGGTCTGGGAACTGTCAGCATGGTCCCGCCTGGACGGGATCATTCCTCCCACTGTGTAAGCAGCTCTTCTTGCAAGCACTGCTGCCATCAGGGATGGTTCCATACCAGGGAAGCTTGTCATAGGACTTCCCAGATTGGGAAAAGTTCCCAGGCCTCTGGTCTTCTTTTTCACCTTCTCTAGTAGGTTCTTTTCCAGTAGGTCTCTTTTAGGAGCCTCCAGAAGAAGAACTAAAAGTTTGATCACAGGAAATTGTTTGTGAAGAAAAGACACTTAAGAGCAAACCATGAGAAAAAGGTAGCTCTGTTGTGAAGCCCACAGCATGGCTTCCCCAAAGGGATACAAAGCTAGTCCCTGTCTGAGAAGTGCCATGAACTTTTTGTTTGTCATCAGTATGTATTGGCCCCTCATCACTCCTTGACCTACTCTCCTAATGGAGAAGACTGACCTTGCCTGACAACACTTACTTTAGTGACTGTTAATGTTGCATCGTCAGGACTACACTTGACTGGTCCCATGTTGCTTCCCTGTTTGTTTTCATAAATGGCTAGCTGGACTTTCAAATGCTTCTTGAAACTCCTTGGATCCATGTCTGTACCCCATGTTTCCATGTCTTCACGTTCCATTTTCTTTTAACTTATAAAATCTACCACCTTCTTCCTTTAAGAGCCTCCTTGACCTCATTCACTGCAGTCATCAGACCCAATAACAAGATGGGATCCTAGTGAGGGCTCCTAGTGATTCATTTGATGGCTACAAACACATTTTATAATTTCACATCATCATAGGGGGTGATAACAAAAGACAAAAGAAGCTGGGTGTTTTGGCTAACAAGGAGATGAGAAATGAACAGAGGCACCTTTAGACGGAGCTGCAAAGTGAACTCTTTCGACTTCAAAATGTCTCCCTGGTGCCACAAGGGGTTGAGTGCCACACTGTGTGGCTTCCACAGCCACTGTAGCATGAGTTCGATCCCCTGCCAGGGGGGTGACTCATGGCACAGCAGACCTCTCCTGCCTTGCCTGCTGCTCCCCTCAGCAGTGTATTTCAGTAGATTTGCCTGTTCTTCTCCCCACTGTCTCTGATGAATCCTCTCACCCCCACACCTATGGCCTGTACCTCAGTGCTTGTATGTATAAAATAAAATCTTTAGAAAAAAAGTGCAAGGAAATAGATAGAGCCCAAGGACCCAAGTTTCACCTCTTAAATGTCATCAGAAACCTAGAGACAGGGACATGCCAACCTAGGGAACAACCACCATCTTGTTTCTGGGGCAGAGAATCTATCCCAAGTTACTGACTCTTTCACTCTCCATGGTACCTGAGACAAAGTCTAGGCAGAAACACAAGGCGAGGGCCTGCAGGCCACAGCAGGTCACTGAAATCAATAAAGAGACACCTTTGACACCTGAGTCTCATCTCGTGAATGGCAGGCACTGTGGGGAGTCGGAGGACGTCCAGACTTTAAGGAGGAGCAGAAGTAGCTCCATATGAAGGTTCCCATGGGAGCAGGCCTAGTGTGGACAGTCAGAATTCCAAGAGAAGCCAGATAAAGGATTTAATGAGAACTTTTTTAAAAAAGAGATTTTATTTATGCATGTATGAGCTGGGGCACAGGCCAGAGTGGCAGGAGGTGAGAGGATTCACTAGAGACAGAGTGGGGATCAGAACAGGCAGATCCACTGAAATACACTGCTGAGGGAGGGGAGCAGCAGGTAAGGCAAGAGAGGTTTGCTACGCTATGTGGGTCCCCTCCCGGCCGGGGATTAAACTCATGCTGTAGTGGCTGCAGAAGTTCCACAGTGCAGTGCTCAATCCCTTGTGCCACCAGGGAGGCCCCAAGAACTCTTTCAGTTAAAAACTTACTGGTTTGCCAAGGTCTTAGTTTTTGAATACCATTTATCAGATGAAAAGAACTAGTACCCTTGGAGAAGTGGCTGATTCTAGGTTTGAAGCAGAGCAAATATTTCAGGAGTTTGGAGCACCTTGTGATGCCAGGAAGGAAATGCTAAACTGAACACACAGACAGACAGACAGACAGGCAGACACACACACACACACACAGAGAAAAGAAGGAAGTCCTGCCATTTGCAACAACATGTAATGACCTGAAGATCTTAAGCTAAGTGTATCAGTCAGATGGAGAAAAAGATAGACTGTATGATTTATATGTGGGATCTAAAGGTGCAAACTCATAGAAACAGAGGATTATGATAGCTGTTAGGGGGCTGGGTGGTGGGGGAGGATGGGAGATGTCTGCCAAAGGTACAAACTTCCAGCTAAAGGATGAATAGCTTCTGGGAATGTGGTCCGGTCTGGCGACTATAGTGAACAATACTGTATTATTATATACTTGAAAGTTGTCAAGAGAGTAGATCTTAAATGTTTTTACCAAAAAAAGGGGCTGTTATGGGAGGTGAAGGATGTGTTCACTTTTTATTGTGCCAATCATTTCATGATATATACATGCATCTTCTAAATCACTTCTGTGCTTAGACTCGTTGGTATCTCTTAATATTGTCCTCTGAGGCATCAGGCGTGCCAGTGACGTAGCATTTCTTAAAATACCCTTCTCCAGGAATTTGTTCCTAAAAGTGACACTACTCTGGAGTCTTGATGTCCAAGAAGTTAAAAATGTGAAGCATCGTGTCTCTTGGAATAAGTGAAACAAGGGGCTGCAAGGGGCTTCCCCACGCACCCTGAATGTTTCCTCCATACTACTTTTTATTTTATTTTATTAAGATTTTATTGTTTGCCATTGACTTACAATACTACATAATTTGGGGGAGTACATCTCCATATGTGTATGAGCCTTGCCATTCCCACACTCACATTGACCCCCTCTACCCTTTCCTCTCACCCCTTGCTGCATCCCCCTTCCTTCCCCGCCCCCTGCAGCTCTCTCGTATTTTTCTCAATTTCTGAGAGTTACTTTTGTTGTGTTTCATTCATTTTCTTTGTTATTCCTCTTTTGCGTGTGAGAGAAAACCATTCAGAATTTGTCTTTAACATTCTGACTTATTTGGCTTACCACAATCACCTCAAGTACCCAAAAGACATGATTCCATCATTTTAAAGAGCTGAATAATATTCCATTGAGTGCATAGAACACTATAACTGTTTTATCTGGTCACCCGTGGCCAGGTGCTTATTTCGGTTGCTTCTCTGTCTGGGCTATTGTGAACAATACTGCTATTAACACAGGGTGTATAGATCTTTCTGAACTAGCCAGACCCATCTTTTTAAAGTCACTGATTTCCTGGTCTTTGTTACTCATAAATAAACCCAATCCACACTGATATGCCAGTCTTAAAAATATGTTAGGTGTTAATACTTCACTTTCTCACTATAACTTACTCTGCTCTCATATCCTCTTTGACAAATGACTCAAGGCATACATTTTTTCCTTACCTTTCAGGTGTCCTAACACTTTGTTAATCACTCTCATTTCACCCTTTGCTTCAGCTTTCCTGATGCAAATTCTCCATCAATATCACTTTGAAGTTGAACTCAGAACTGCAAGGGAGAAAAGAAAACAAAATCAAAACCAGTTTGTAATAAAAAATTATTTTAATATCTGAAGCATAGTATCACTTTTGAGATCAGTAATAACACCTTCCTCTCCTGAATCAGCTATATCTCTTGGGCTTTCAAAAAGAAACAGGAGTTGCTCATATGAAAAAAAAAATTAAAGGAGAATTTAAAAAAATCAGAAATGTTGAACAAATTTCAAGAGTAGAGAAGATTCAGGAGAAATTAATGGGTGCTTTGTGCTGCTTGTCACACATTTTTTGAGAGAAAAATACTTTTCCTTTTTCTGGAAAATGAAGTACAAGTTGTCAGTGACAACCATCTATTAAGAAATTTCCTTTTGTGATACAGTGAGAATTTTTTTTCCCCCAGAGGTAAATTATTCAACATAGTTAATTTGAATCCGTGTTTGAGCCTGAGATGAAGTTATCAATTTTATCATTTTCCTTCAGCCTGTCCTGATATTATCATTGCCTGCGACTCCAGTACCCATAGCAACAGCCACTATTTCAGACATTCCTCCAGCCACAGAGCACGGCCAGTGACTGACAATCGTCCAGCTGTGCATCTGAGGTGGTATCTTTGAGGCTGGAAGACCCAAGTCACAACTCACATCCATGCATCAAAGTCATGTTACCAAAGAGTTGGGATGGCTGGGAGGCTGTGGGAAGGTGGTGCACCCACGAGAGGTTGGCTCCCCCTTTTGAGAGGTATGTGGACCAGGGGAAGGTGAGAAAATGAGGACATTCATGGCAAGGTCAATGCATAGAAGGAAGACAATGGAAAGTGCCACAAGGTAAATTGAGTTGGTCTGAATATTTCTTCTTTCCACCACTGTCTCAGTTGTCCTAAGGCTGTCTCTGGACTCCAGATCTGAAAAGGAGGTACTCATATCATCCACTTTTGCCTTACAGAAGAACAAGGGAAAGAACTGAGCTGCCATCCTTTCTGTACTTCCCACTGTAGGTTCTGAAAGAAAAGCTGTGAAATGTGTCACTACAAGTAGTGGCTTGTGGTAGTGTAATCACAATTCTCTTTGAATCTCATAGGCAAGGAAATCATTTTCTAGGTAAAATAAGAACATGTGGGGGTAAGTAGACCTACCTACATTATCCCAGGGAGTCCCTCTGAATCACAGGAAAGGGAAAGATCAGGAAAGGGATTCTAGCGGCTGAGGGAGAACCAGACTCGGGTCAGCTTTAAATCCCACTGAAGAGGCCACAGTGGGCAGTAGTTCGGGATAAAGACGCCAGTGCCATGTGCATGACAAAACACTGGCTTTCTTAGTCCGGCTTGAGATGAGCTAGATTTGCAGGCTGAACGCATGTGTTTTGCGGCCACCCTCTACCGATTGTGCCTGAGTAGGAGTCATGCTCAAGGACGCATCTGGGTATATGGTGTGTTCTCTGGGGATTTCCAGTGTTGAGGTCTTCCGAGATATTCTGTGCCAACTCAGGGAACAGTGTGGCTGCCTGTGTGGGAGAGCCAGCAGGACAGGGATCCAGGTGTGCAGGTGCTCACAGCCTCCGTGTGAGGTGCCCTGCTCCCTCCTATACATTCTATTGCTAATTTTGAAGGCTTCTTTTCATATGAGGATTTTGGCTGAGGTTTAGAAGCCATCTTCACCCCAGGCTGGAAGCCACCCCTGTAATTAGGGGGGAGACTACAGTAATCAGGGTTGTCTTTAAAAGTGCTGGGGATTTCCCTCCCTTCCGGGGCTGGTTATCTGGCTGAATTCCCACAGTCTTACTTAACCCATTGATACACCTGCGGTGTAACAGGGAAAACATGGAATGTGGCATCAGAAGATTGCCATTCATGCCCACATTGCCATTTTCTCACTGGTGAAGAGAGAGCACCTCCCCTGCTTCCTGAGGTCCTTCTAAAAATAACATGCAATGTGAATAAAAGGACTTGGACTTCCTAAGTGCCATGTTAGTACTGCTTGTCACGCCCTTGGCTATGGGGTTGCTGGCCTAATGCTCCTTCCTCATGGGTACTGTAACTCAGAGTGAGCTTGTCAAGGAGGCACTCTGCCCAGTTGGTTCCCAGGGCCCCAGTTTGCTCTGGAGCATCAACAGACATTAACATCTGTGTAATTTAAAGATCATTTCAGTTAAAATTAAAGACCCTCTTTATTTTGATCCCTGCCCAATCCCATTCTTTTCCCCAGGACAGAGACTCTGAGGAGTTTTAAACCATGTTCCTTTATACTTAAACCATGTAAATGCATCCCCCCCATTACCCATCCACACCCCCCTGAGTTCCAACCGTACCTTTCTC
>JAGFMF010012069.1:12354921-12378705 GCA_019455555.1 Galemys pyrenaicus | reverse complement strand
GCAATGGGGAAGAAAACTGCTGAAATGAACGTTTTGTAAAGGCAATACTGAAGTATCAGTGCCTGGCATGGTGACCAGAGGAAGGTACCACGCTCCTCGGGCTATCGGCAAGACAGTTCAGTCTCAGTGTTTTTTAAAGTTGTCCGCCAGGGTGAGCTTGTTAAAGAGGTACTCGGCCATGCCGTCTTCGGTGGCCCTCATCTTGCGCAGGTTGGTCAGATGGTCTCCCAACTCTTTGATGGTCTTGGCTTGCCCGTTCAGGAAGTAACGCTCCAGAAAATCACGGAGGTGGGCATCTTTCATGTCGGTGGCCAGCTGGTGCAGGTCGAGCAGGTTCTGGTTGATGCTCTTCTCCAGGTGCATGGCGCACTCCAGCGCCTTGACACTGTTATGCCAGCTGTCATGCTCGGGCTTCTGGACCTCATGGAGACGGATGCGGGCCCCTCTCAGATTTTGGAGTTCCATCAGCTTCTCAGCACGCCCCTTCTTCTCAGCGGACAGCTTCCGGAAGTACTGCACGAAGTGCTTCTGGGCTACATCGTCTCGATCGAAGTAAAAAGCCATCGATTGGTACACGTAGGAGGCGTACATCTCCAAGTTGATGTGGATGTTGGTGGTGGCCTCACAGTCAGGATGGTAGTTTTGGCGTACCTGGGATGGCGCTGGAGTCGTCATGGCTGGCGGCTGTGCAGAAGCCGGTGAGGCTGAGTGGGCAGCAGTGGTGACGTCCAAGGCAGTGGTGGTGACTGCGGCTGTGGTAGCTAAGACCTCTGAGGGATCCCAGGACTGGTGACAATGAAGGCTCTCAGGTCAGGTTGGCAGTTGCCTAATGATCCTCTCCAGGATGGACTGGAAGGAATGTCTGTTGGCAGGGGTTGCTGGGCGGGGCTTCCGTTAGTGAGGGTGAGGCTGACCCGGAACTGCTACCCAGGGCAACGGTGGGGGGTAATGGAGGGGGTATTCTTTATGAGGGGCTTTGGGGCGGGACACTGCGCCAACTTCCGCTGTTGCCTGGGTGAGGCCGGAAACCCGGGGAAACCTGGGAGGAGTGTCTCAAGACCATTTTTATAAAGTAACCACTATGAGATATAGTGGAAATACTGGAAAATTAATACGTTCACAGGAAATTTTCATGGTTTTAGCATATTCATAGACTCGTGTGATCACCATTACACTCTAATTTCAGAACATTTCTGTCACTCCAAAATGAAGTTCTCTGCCCGATAGCAGTCACTCCCTATCCCCCATCTCCCTCCAGGCCTGGTGACCCCTATCTGTTTTTTTCTCTCTATCGATTCGCCTCTTGTACTTTTTGAATAAATAGGATCATATAATACTTGGCCTTTTGTATTTTTATAGAAAATTATTAATGTTTTTAATGTTCATCTCTAAAAATTAGGAATGGTATTCCATTATTAATGTGTACACCATATAATAATCTTTTCTTTAGTTGATGGACATTTAGGTAGGCCCCATTTTGAGGCTATTATGAATAATGTCACTGTGAATATTTGTGTGCAGGCTGTTATTCTTTCAGGTGGATACCTAGGATTGGGATTTTTAAATATTTATGCATTCAAGAATTGGGATGTAGGCTAGAGGTATGGGACGGGGTGAGAGGAGTCACCAGAGAAAATGTGGGGAACAGAACAGGCAGATCTACTGAAATGCACTGCTGAGGGGAGCAATGGGAGAGACAGGAGAGGTCTGCGGTGCCATGTGGGTAGGCTCCCTGGCCAGGGGTTGAACACATTCATGTTGCTGTGGCTGGCAATAGCTTGATAGCACTGAGACTTTAACTCCTGCAACACCAGGGAGTCCCTTATATGATAATTTTATGTTCAACATTTTGAGAAACTTTCAGAATGTTTTCCAAAGTGGTTGCAGCAATTTATATTCCCACCAGCAATATATGAGAGTTCCAACACTGTAATTGTCTTTTTTTTAAATTTAGTTGTCTTAAGTGATGTAAAGTGGTATCACATTGTGGCTTGAACTTTTGTTTCCCTAATGACTAATGGTGCTGAGTGTCTTTGTATGTACTTATTGGCCATTTGTATATCTTCTTTGGAGAAATGTTTGTTCATGTACTCTGCCCATTTTTAAACAGAACTATTTGTCTTTTTATTTTTGAGATGCAAGCGTTTATTGTTGAGATGTAAGAACTCTTACATATATATGCTTGTGTGTATGTTTTGCAAATATTTTCTCCCACTCTGTGGGTTGTTTTTTCATTTTTTTAATGGTGCCCTTTGAAACCCAAAACTTCTAAATTATAATGAAGTCTGATTTATGTATTTTTTTCTCTCATGCTTTTCATGTCACACACAAGAAAGTATTGCCTAATATGTGATCACAAAGATTTACACCTAGGTTTCCTCTTTTTTTATAAAGATTTATTTATTTATGCATACAATAGCTGGGATACAGGCCAGAGTCGCGGGAGGTAAAAGGATTCACCAGAGACAGAGTGGGGAGCAGAACAGGCAGATCGACTGAACTACACTGCTGAGGGGAGCAGCAGACAAGGCAGGAGAGGTCTGCTGTGCCATGTGGGTCCCCTCCCTGGCTGGGGATCGAACTCGCGCTGCTGGTATGCTTCACAGTGTGGTACTCAACCGGCTGCACCACCAGGGAGGCCCTACACGTAGGTTTTCTTCTAAGGCTTACAGTTCTTGCACTTACATTTAGTTCTGTTTAAGTCTCTGATCCATTTTGAATTAATTTTTGTATATGATGTGAGATGAGAGTCCCAAGTTCATTCTTTTGCATGTGGATCTCCAATTATCTATTTCAGAACCATCTGTTGAGAAGACTTCTTTCCCCACTGGATGGCCTGGGCACACTTGTAAAAAAATACAAAACCCTCTCTAGATTACTGTGGTTTAGTAAATTTGAAATAGGCGTATATGTGTCACCCTTTTTATTATTATTTTCTCAAGGTTGTTTTGGCAATACTGGGTCCCATGCATTTGTATGTGAATTTTGAGACATACTGATTTCTTCTTTTAATAAAACCATCTAGGATAGGGCTAGGGGTTGCAGTATTATAATTTAAAGGAATATTAATATCTTAACAGTATTAAATCCTCTAATCCAGATGCATGGGATGACTGAATTTATTTAAATGTGGGAACCTTTGAAAGTAGAGATTATGATTTAGACTGGGGCCAAAAATCTGAATCTCAAAGCAAGCTTTCTGATGCTGCCAGACCATACTCTGAGTAACAAAGGAGGCCTCCATCCTGTGTTTTCTTAGTCTGGGCTGCTATAACAGAATACCACAGACTGAGTAGCTTATAAGCAACAGCAGTTGATTTCTCACAGATCAGGAGACTGGAAGTCTAAGACAGGATACCAAGATGTTGGGGATCTGGTGAAAACTCTCTTGTATGTTGTAGATTACCATCTTTTTGCTATGTCCCAGGTGGTTGAAGGAGTGAGGGTGTGCTCTGAATTCTCTTTTTTAGGAGCATTAATCACATTGATAAGGGTGCCACTCTCACAGTGTAATCACTTCTCAAAGGCCCACTAACTAGTTATCATCATATTGGGGGTGAGGATTTCTTTCTTCTTAAGATTTATTTATTTATGCATACAAGAACTAGGTACAGGTCAGAGTGCAGGGGTGAGAGGATTCACCAGAGACAGGGTGGGGAGAAGAACAGGCAGATCTACTGTGAAATACACTGTTGAGGGGAGCAGCGGGTGAGGCAGGAGAGGTCTGCTGTACCATGTGGGTCAGCTCCCTGGCACGGGATGGAACTCGTGCTGCAGTGGTTGCAGATAGCTTCATAGTGCTGCACCTTAATCCCTTGCACCACTAGGGAGGCCCCAGGGGTGAGGATTTCAACATGTGAATATTTTTTGGAAGGAGGGGACCAAAAATCAGTCTTTACCAAGGTTTGGGGTGAAGGATGACACATATATTGGTTGCTACAAGCAGAAGTACCTGTTCCTGCTTAGCAGATGGTGCTTCTGATAGTCGCATGCGAGTTGGGTTCCTATGGAAACGGGAGGACCCATCCTCCCCTCAGGGACAGTCGTGAAAGACTGAAATTGGCAAAAAGTTCACTGGGTGTCCTATTTAGAGCACCTGTTGTGGTTTTGTCTACCTTTCATTGATTTGAGCTGTTTTATAATGTAAATTATAGAAAATGAATAATAATGCAAATGATTCTTGTCCACAGAAATGCAAATGAATCATGTCTGGTGTAATGCAACTCATTTTGGCCTCATTTTGTATCTAGTTGTACAGTTATCTGAACATCCCTTATAGCATGTGTGTGGCTCTTTGAATTCTCCTTTGCACCATTTGTTACATCTTACTGGGCTCCTCATTAATTAATGAGTTAAATAAAACTTTCACATGTATTTTTTTATGTTGATATGACAGTCATGACTTTAATTATGTTTTAACAGTCCTCATTCTCATCCGCCACCCCACCAGGAGCACAATCAAATCCCAGAGGAGATGGCTTAGCATATTCAACATTTTTATGGGCAGTTTGCCAGAGATAGGAGCCTAGGAAAGTATTCAGGAGCTAAATGCATAGAATTCCTGACTGAGGTATGGATTGGAAGGACAGCATCTCTGAGGAGGAGGAGGTACTGTGGGGAAGGAGGGCACTAATGAAAGCCTGTGGAAAAGGAGAGTGTCTCTCCAGCAGGTGGGGCCTTTGCCGCAGGACACTCTAGCCAGGGTGGGCTCAGGCTGGCCTGGTGCACACCAGGGAGGGCAGTGAGGGAAGGGTGACCAGTAAAGACACGTGGAGCTCGAAGCAGCTGAGAACTGAATGGTGAGAACTTGCAGACAGGGAAGTTAGTCAGCAGAGATTTGACTGACTCCTATGGACTCTGACAGGCTGTAATGCATGATCTGGGTAAAAGTAACACCGCCATGGGGCCTCCCTGGTGGCACAAGGAGTTAAGCACCACACTATGAAGCATCCATCGCCACTGCAGCACAAGTTCAGTCTCTGGCTAGCGGGGTACCCACATGGCACAGCAGACCTCTCCTGCCTCGCCTGCTGCTCCCCTCAGCAGTGTGTTTCAGTCAGTCTGCCTGTTCTGCTCCCTGCTCTGTCTCTGATGAAACTTCTCACCCTCACTCCTCTGGCCTGTACCCCATTTCTTCTATGCATAAATAAATAAATCTTAAAAAAAAGTAACCCTGCCATGGAGGTGGAAACTTGAGCTTCTGGAAACAGGAGAATGGATTCCTTCATCAGCACTTTGTGCTCCCAGAGTTATACCCATAGGAGAGGTGTTGGGACCCACAGATATGGAGGGCAAAAAGTATTCAGTACTGGACCACAGGTTCTGCCTTCCAGGGAAGGTTCTTCCCAGCAGGTGATCAGAGGTAGGAATGTTCTACTGCATTCTGGTTGGCTCCATTAAAAGGCATTTTTTAAAGCATAAAGACAATAGGAAAGTTGTGTGTGGCTCCTATTTGGTTGGGAACTAATGAGACACATGCAACAGTCACACTTGCTGTATTCTGAAGAGGGGAAAGCCTAAGCTTCCAGGCCTATTTTCTCATTGTTCTGATTTGTGGGGGTAGAATTGGAGGGGGAGGAGAATCACTGTCTTGAGAGGCCAAGTCCTCTAACCTTAAACATGCTGATTGTATGTACTGATATATGTATGTTGATGGCCCATATTATTTCAGAAAAGTATAAATTTTCTCTAAGTTTTTAAGCTTTCGGTTTTGTCTAGTATGCTGGATATTCTCCATTTGCCTGTTCTGGGTGCTTCTCCATCTTACTCTGATCCCTGAATGCTGACCTGTTTGGACTGCAGCCGTGGACCCCCGTGTCCTCTGACTTCTGTTTGGGGTCAGCCAGTGGAAGGCACTGGCAGGGGATGGAAGGGCAGGATGAGAATGAAGTTAAGATATTCTCTGGGCTTCCTCTCTTCAGGGCAGACAATTAAGAGACACGTCTATTTCCATTTTCATAGCTTTTGCTCCCTGAACGAAGTGGGAACATTCTCAAGATGGGCTTTCTGCAAGCGCTGCTCACTTCACAGGAAGTCACTCCAAAAAATAAGGTGTTCTTTGGCACAAGTTTAATGCACAATCTAAGAAATTCCTGAGGATCCAGAAACCAGTATGCAGGTAGACATTCCTTCAGGGAGAGAATAAATGGAGCTGATAAAAGAAATAAAGTGTGTCATCTAAGATACTCTCAGGAACAAAACAATGGCAAAGGTGCTGCTGCTTCCAAAATTCAGACTCTAGTTTTCTAGCTTGTCGATTTTCTGACCACTGGCTTCCTTCTTTCCTCTGCAATTGATTCTTGGTTACCGTTCATCTAATTAGCAGGCCCGTTAGAAAGAGGCGCCACGAGGAGGAAGCAAGAAGAATCATTTTGTACTTGGTAGTAGCCATGTTAAAAAATCTAGTTAGGCGAGACATTGACTCAAAAAGGGTGGAGGATTATCTGTTTATTTCATAAACCTTTGCCTTTTCTTGCTCATGCTCTAAGCTGATGACTAGAGCTGTCGCAGAGTGTGCCACATAGTACATGAGTGAGCCCAGTCGGCATATGCAAGGGGTTCTGTGTGCTGTAGAGTTAAGACACCTCCTGCATTGAGGCAGGAAGACATAACCTTAACTGTAGATAGCTGAAAGTAGATTTTATGTATTTATTTATTTACTTTTAAACTTTAAAAAAAATTATTTTATGTGTACAAGAGCTGGGGTGTAGCCCAGAGGCGGAGGGCAAGGTGAGAGGACTCACCAGAGACAGAGTGGAGAGCAGAACAGGCGGATTGTCTGAAATACACTGCTGAGGGGAGCAGTGGGTGGATGAGACAGGAGAGGTCTGCTGCACCATCTGGGTTAGCGCCCTGGCTGAGGATCGAATCGCATTTCATGCTGCAGTGACTGCTGATAGCTGGAGATAGCTGAGGCTCAACACCTTGTGCCACCAAGGAGGCCCAGAAAGTAGTAAAAGTTTCTTTTGCTTGCTCTCTTTTGTAGAGGATGCACACTTTTTAATTCCTTATACAGAATAGTAAGTATAATGGTCAGGGTAAGGTTATCTATGTGGCAGTAACATACAACACCTGAAGATCTCAATGATGGAAGATTTATTTCTCATTCACATCAGTGAGACAGATGAAGTGATTTTGTTTCATGGCCCTTCAACAACGGTGAACTTGCAGATGCAGGCTAAATTCTAGTGTGTAGTCCTATCATCTCAGATTTCTTACAGTAAACTGCACAGAAGGGAAGGAGGAAGCCCAGGGACCCCCCACTTGCTGTTTACTGCCTTCACCAAGAAATCATAAGCACTTCAGCCCAGGCCAGTGTAAGGGAAGCTGGAAAATGAAGGGGAAATCATGTGATGTTCAGTGAGTAATGTTATCTTTTATGCATGCTTTATCCCTTTCCCCTAGTTATTTTTTTTTTTAAAAAATCTATTTAGAACTTGTATTTTTGATCACTGTTATTTATTTATTAGAGGGCGCTTATACCAAAGATTCTTTTGGAAAAAATTTACTGTGTGTGTGTTTAAGCATACTAAGTAATGCAGCTTATGTGATTCCATCACACATAATTATTTCTGGTACTCTACTGGGGTCATATTTATCTTCCATCCCAGGTCCTAGCTTGACATTCACACTCAAGTCCAAACTCATTTCCTACCTAAAATCTGTCCTTTCCAAAGTGAACACAGCCTCCTCTGAAGAGCCATAGGGATTTGTGCCCACACAATTAGCATGGCAATCAATCTTAGGTCGCCCAGTGATGGCTTGTCTGCAATTGCCTTGAACTATTATTAATCATCTCCTTTTCTCTGCATCCCTTTGGTGCAATTTCATCCCTGATTCACAAGCTCTTGGAAGGCAAGCACCCTTTCCCCAACCACACAGCACCCAATAAAATAGAATAGCACAGAGTAGGTGCTCAGAATCTATGAGCTGGTTTAATCTAATGGAGTTAGCATACATGTGTTAAGTATCTAAGTACCATATTCTCGGATCTGTGTTAAAATCTCAAGAGGTTTTCAGAATTTCAAGGATCAATTGAGGACAAAGCAACAGGGTGTGGTAGCTACTCTCTAAAGATGGTTTCAACAATTCCTCCCCTCCCTGTTTTGAGCTGCTCCTCATTTAAAGAGTTGACACTTACTTTTCTGCCAAGTGACTGCTTTAACTAATAGATTGTGATGGAAGGGACATTCTGGAACATCTAAGATGCATTTCTCTTTCCTTCTACTGAGAAGTTTCATTCTTAGGACATTACCCCTATGGGTCCAGCCACTGTGAGAAGTACTGCGAGGAGACCCAGCCACATGGAGTGGTAGCAAGGAGGTAGCAGGCTTAATTCCCAGACAGTGGCCGACAGTACTGCCAGCCACGTGAGTCATATGACCACAGCCGCAGATGACATCACAAGGCCCAGAATAACCACTGGGCTGGACCAGCTCATGCGCAGAATTAGGACCAATAATAAAACGACTGTTTTAAACTATTATGTTTTGTGGGAGAAGGGGATTGATTTGTAGCAAAAGATAAGGGAAACACGGGGTCAGACAGTTTTAGGTCCACAAAGGAAGAGAAAGGGTAGAAGAAGCTGAGGGATGTCCTATTAGAGGTGATACTGGAGTGCATGTGTGGAAATTTCCAGGCTGCTTTTGATGGGAAGTGCTTTCCACTTCGTGATCCCACACGGTGAAAAGCACAGTCGTGTGAAGCCATGTGGCGCATACAGAGAACTGCAGGCAGTTGGTGAGGGAATGATGGATGAATGCAAGGGAGAGCTATGAGTCTTTGAAGATATGTGAAAATCCAGGAGCCTGGCCCAGGGACATACTCCTTCCAATGGGGCACTCTGGACTTTTAAAAATAGGAGTGCAAAATCAGGTTTTTTTCTCAGATTACTCTGGTATGGGTGAGAGGTAGACTAGAGGGGTGTGAGGATGCAAAGGGAGAAACTTCTACGGTGACCCAGGGTGAGAGATGGAGTAAAGCAATGGCCAGGGAAATGGAGGGGGAGGATGGCTTTACAAATGTCTTTGTGGTGGAAAACCAATAGAATGTGGAGATGGATGGGGTCACGAGGGAAGAGCGGACTCGAGTGTGCCCAGATTTGAGTTGCCCTTCACTGAGACTGGCGAAGCGGGAGGCCATGCAGATGGGAGAAGGCGATGAGGAGTGGGTTTTAATGGAACCTTTGTGTTCCGGGGCACCCAAGAGAAGAAGCTCTGCAGGAAAGGGACGACTGGCTTCAGAACTCAGGAGCGAGGACCAATTAACATAACAATTTTTTTTAAAAGATGCCCAGGAACTGTGCAGAAATGAAGTTCCTTTGTGGCTGTTTTCTCTGTTGTAGAGAGTAATGTCTTAGGGAAGAGCATGTCGGAAAGAGTGTGTGTTGGCAGGCAGGACCCTGGAGAGATGATGTCACCAATGAGAGGACCACTGGGGCTTCTTTTTCCATTAGCAATAATGGGTTTTGGAGAGCTATAGACATGCTTATCCTGCCTCCTCAGTGGCTAATTTGGCAGAATTTGTCTCAAGACCACAATTGTGGGTGTCGTTTTGTGGTCATGAAAGATTTTCACTGCATGACCCACCTGGACTTAAGCTCAGACTTGGCGTTATTAGGCTCAGCCACTCTCCAAAGGCTGAGCAGTCACCTGCAGAAGGCTGCACGATATGCCAGTCATCCTAATTAGATGAGGTGTCTGTACAGGTTTGCAGCTAGGAGAAATTACCTTTGATTTTCTAGAAAGGTTCTGAATGCTCACCATGGTCTTGTGAGTAAAAAAAAAAATTCAACTTTGTACCATTTGGAACTTAACTAGGTGATTATTTTGAAGACAAATGGAATACTTTCAGGCAGGTGTCTAAAACACTGTAACGAGGGGGACTGCTGTGTTACACTGATGGAGCCTCTTCTACCCATCACTATGTACATGCAGAGCTTGATAGGACCCCGGCCAGGAAATTCGAGGCAGATCTGTGTGCATGGAATTTTCTACTTCTGATTGAAGGAGAAAGTTAGGAAATGGGTACAGGCAGTCAGTTAGGAACTGGGCGCCCCAAGCCCCTAAGCCCACTTATCAGGCTCACTGAGAAACGGTCGGTTGGAACCAGGAGGGTGCCCTTCCCCACTCCTCTTCCAGCCCTGCGTCCATTTATCAGTCTGATTGGAGAATAATCCTGGACCAGGGGGGTGCCCTCTCCGCCGAACCCCATCCCAACCAGTAAGGAGTGGAATGTTCATAACACCAGCACAGTAACTCAGTGCTTGAGCAATGGCCAAAGCTTGTTTTGGAAGGTGGGCCAGGTAATGGGCAAACTCCAAGGACCTTGGTAACCTAGGAGACCTCTGTGGGCCCAGCCATCACCAGGAGACACAACGCAGAGACACCCGACAACCAAAACCCTACTTCTTGCCCACTATACCTGTATAAGCTCATACTTATCACCACCTCATTGGCTACCCACTTGGGACCCCTCTCCACTCGGAGCGCTTTCCTGTCCTTCCTCTTGTCTATCAATAAATCTCTTGCTTTTCTGTAACCTTGGCCTCAGTGTTGAATTCTTCCCACACTGATGACAAGAACCGAGAAAGAAGCCTGCCTGGGGTTCTCAGACTCCTGGCCTGCTCCCTAACCCCCTGAGAAGAACAGAGTAGGCAGTTGAGCTGAATCATGACCAACCTGATTACCCTCTTATTTTCTACCCTTCCTTGGGATAATCTGCAGTTATGCTGTTACCATTCTCATATGACCATATCTGTCACATACTTTGAAGAAATAGGTCCTCTCCCACAGTCAACTGACTCAGAAAATAAATTCTAGCTGTCCCAATTTTGCTTTCTTCAAGGGAGAATAAAGAGCTACAATGGGGTCTTCATTGCCACGTGGAGTTGGGTAGTCTTTGCTTAGCATATTTCCTGTTAACAGCTGAGGGTCACAATAGTGACAAGGTACAAGTATGTATAAACTCCCCCTTTGGCTATGTAGAAGCAATTGGTATATATGATGCCCTGAAAGATGAAAGCCAAACCCCTGGTTATCCAGGTGCTGAAAATGGAATGCACTGTTGCCATTCATCTTCAGTGTGTCTGCAGCGTTCTGCAGGGGAGAGAAGCTGCATCAGATTGGGCACGGCTGTGGTGCCCACAGAGGTAGATGTGCAGGAAAGAGGAGCGGATGGAAGGAAGGGGGGTGTTTCCTTTTAATGCCACAAAGGATCACACTGCAAGCTTGAACATGGCACTGAGTTGGTATGTGCTTTGCAGTCACTGAATTGTGACACTTTCATGAGAAAGAAGGAGGAAAAATCTCACCCTTGTCTACTATTCTGCCTTGAAATACTGTTAAGGATGCTGTATCTTTCTATTTTCCTTTTTGACCCTGCATGCTTTTTAACTTCTTAAAATTAAACAGTCACTATTATGATAAGTTACCCATTTTTGGCATACAAAGTATTTATATTCTTATATACTTGTAAGTATGAGTGACATCTATGTTTAAAAGTTGGTTGTCATTGGTGATAAAAGTTAACTGATATAGACACCATTGAAAAATGAACTTGTAGTGAGTACACAGACCTCCATTAGTATTAGAACAAGTCTTTTAAAATATGGGTTTATTTTAAAAGTTCACTTACAGTTTGGTTTGGCATGACTTCTGTTTTCTTACATTGTTAACCCCCAACAAATTATACCTCCGACTATTTCATGACCTTATGTAGTCCACTTCCATTTTGAGGCTGGGCTTACGTGAATAGCTTGACCAATGGGTAATTAGCAAATGTGACACACGTAGAGGCTGGCTCAGCATTTGCACATTGGGGCTTGTCCTCTTGGTGTGCTCCCTCTTAGAGCCCAGGAGCCATCTGGGCGAGGAAGTTCAAGCAGTCATGTGGAGAGTCCTGGATGGAAGTTAACAGAAGTCCTGGCTGACAGCCAGCCCCAACTTGCCAGCTATATTAGTGACGCCATCTTGGCAATGGATCCTCCAATTTCCAGTTGAGCTTCCCCAGCTGATTCCATATGGAACAGAAATGAGCTGCCCCCATGATGCTCTGGCCAAAATGCAGATTTGTGAGCACATGATTTTTTTTTTAAGTTTTGTTTCATATGAGTATAGTAGTACTTCAGGCTCTATTTGTGTGTGTGTGTGTGTGTATTTTAGTATCTGTCACTTCTTAAATTTAAGCTGATTTATAGATTTTTAACTTTGCTTAGTAGTTCAGGAACTCTGTGTTGAGGAGGATTGTAGAGTACATCCTGTTGTAGCAGAAAAGTGTGTGTGTCACCCATTTAATCTTTTCTCTACACAACACTGAGTGATCTTTTAAAAAATCAATGTGGTTGTATCACTACTTGCTTAAATCCTCCAGGGGCTTCCCCCTTGCTCTAAGAATGAAAACCAGACTTCTTAGTCTAGTTTGCAAAGCCCTCTATGCACTGGCCGTTACTTGATTCCCTTTCAGTCTCACCTCATGACGCTCTCCCACTCAGCCACTTCTGTGGTCCAGCCCCAGGGATTGTCTTTCAGTCCCCTCTGACCCTATTTGGCCACGTCCCACCTTGGAATTTTTTTATTCATGTTCTGTGTTCGCCACCTCAAATGATAATCATAGGACTGATTTCTTATCTTTTAGATTTCAGCTTAAATATCTTAAGATATTTAAGTCACCTTAGAGAGACTTCTCTGACTATGGGGATCAGTTAGCTGTTATTTTCATAATGTTTCTTAGCAAACAGCCTTAAAATTCAGTGGCTTAAAACAGTAAGCATTAATCTCATATTCATAGGCCTCGGTGGAGGGTCCTATATTGTCTCTTGACAGAACAAATGAAAACCCTTAATCTATTTAAGGTCCATTTTCAGAATTCATGCACTATCCCTCCCCC
This sequence comes from Galemys pyrenaicus, assembly GCA_019455555.1. Classification (NCBI taxonomy): domain Eukaryota; kingdom Metazoa; phylum Chordata; class Mammalia; order Eulipotyphla; family Talpidae; genus Galemys; species Galemys pyrenaicus. The sequence continues at coordinate 12,365,820 of JAGFMF010012069.1, read as the reverse complement.
GTTGTCCAAATCAACTCACATGGCCAACATCAATGGAGAAAGAAACTAGTTTTCCCATGGAGGGGATATTTGTGGAACAATAATCTACCACACTATTAAACCTAAAGTAGCAACACCATCAGCCCTTATCTTCATCTCAATTTTAATTCTCTGGAACTCATTTTTCACCCTCTGATATTTTTCTCTCATTCAACAAATTCGCGTTGATTATGTTTATTATCTGGCTCCCTTTGGTAGAGTTTCTGCAACAGCAAAGATGTTATTTGTCTTTTTCAGTGCATGTTTCCAGCACATGGTACAGTTTCTGGTTGAGACAAGGTGCTCAATAACAACAAATGTTTGCTGCAGATTTTGGAACAGGGAGAAAGAAATGGAAATGGCATTGTCCCCCCCACCAACCAACCTATGCAGATATCCTGATTGCTTAAATTAATTGTCCCTCTTCTTGTAATTGCTCCATCTCTCTCAGTATTGTCTTCCAATAATCCAGTCACCACTGTTGTGGTCTGCTTTTCATGCTTTTTGGTTTTTATTACTCATGCATCTCTTTGAAAGGTCTTGTAGAACCTGCATTGTCCACTAAGAGGTCTAAGGGGTAGTGTCTTAGAACACAAATCCTTAAATCAATTTGGTCTTCTAACTTTTATGGGCAAATCCTCGCCAGAGCTTTGGCTTGTCTGAACTGGTTTCCCCCAGAAGCTGAGCTTGGCACAAGGATTGGAGGGTGTATAGTTTCTTTGGGTGCATGGATGTGGGTAGGGGAGTGGAGAAATGATCCAGGGAAGGTAAGATACACCATCAGTAGTTTCACTATTAGACCAGCTGCCTCCGGGAGCAGCTGGATCTTAATCCTACCAGTATTAACAATTCACCTAGAATTGTCCTAACCAACAGACAAAGGAGCTGAGTATTTGTCCTTATACTTGTCAATCATTAAAGGCTGCCCAGGGGACTGCAGATGGGCAGGAGAGGTCACTTCCATTAGGTTTGCAGGGGAACATATGTTTTGGCAGCCTGAGTGCAGTCTTCTGATAAAGATGTAGATATTGGCTTTTGGAAGTCGAGCTGGGTTCAGAAAAATATTTAAGAAGATATAGGAGCATAGAAGACCTTGATTAGCCATAAAATGTTTTATTTTGTGTTAATTGGCATAATAGGCTACATATATTTAAAGTATAGTATTTGATAAGTATTTTTTTAAAGATTTTATTTATTTATGCATACCAGCACTGGAGTACAGACCTGAGTTGCAGGGGGGTAAGAGGATCCATCACAGATAGAGTGGGGAGCAGAACAGGCAGATCTAATGAAATGTACTGCTGAGGGGAGCAGTGGGCGAGGCAGGAGAGGTCTTCTGCGCCATGTGGGTCCCCTCCTTGGCTGGCGGCAGGGATCGAACTTGTACTGCAGTGGCAGCGGTTTGCTTCATAGCGCGTTTCTTAACCCATTGTGCCACCAGGGAGGGCCCTATTTGATAAGTTTTGTGCATATACCTGTGAAATCCATGAAACAATAAAGATAATAGAAATGATAATAAATAAGCCAAGATAATAAAAAAAAATCATTATCTCCAAAAGTTTCCTCTGCCCTTTGTCTTCTTCTTCTGGTCCCTCCCCATGTCCAAGAAATAACTAATCAGTTTTCTGTCACAATAATTTGCATTTTCTAGGTCTTTATATACTTTTATTTTGTCTTTCATTAAACATGATTATTTTGCATTTATCCATGTTGATGCATGTGTCAGTCATTATCCCTTTTTATTGCTGAGTAGTATTCTATTGAATGGCTATGTCACATTTATCTACTTACTAGTTAAATAATTCTGCTATGAACATTTTTTGTATAAGTCCTTGTGTGGACACATGTTTTCATATCTCTTGATATCACATTGGTAATTTGGAATTGACCATGAAAATCGGCAAGCAGTACAAATTCAAGGCTTTGCCTCCAGAGATTGGGTTGTTAGATATTTACTCCATACCACTAGATACACCTTCAAATTGGAATTACTGACTCAAAGACTATATGCAATTTAAAACATTCATTGATATATATTGTCAAGACTTCCCAAATACTGTAATTCTTGTTTCTTAAAATATGCGTATTGTTTATGTCATTTCACTATGTTCAGTTCCCTCTAATTCAAAAATCCATGTTCTTTCCCCCAGGTGATATTGTCATTTTTTTTGTCATTGTAGTAAAAACAGGAACTTCTGGGCCATGCCTATATAAGACTTTCGTAACTGCGAAGACATTTTAAAAATTAGGACAGAAAGGTGACATAATCTACCAGGGGGATAGAAGAAAAGAAATGTGAGACATTACATTCTTGTTCTTCTGGTACATAGTGTTTTCTAACTCATTGTTTATAAAGACACATTTTTATATAGTTATAGCCCAGTGAATGTGACCACTTTTGCTATACTCATTTAATATTACTTCACATCACATCCCACAAATGGATGTAATTTTCATTTAAATTACTTCATAATATTCTATTATTATCATGCTCCTATTGTTGAGCATTTGAGTTTTTTCCAATTTTTCAGCATTATAAATAGAACGTCTTCCTGCAAATTTCTTGTTTTGCTTTGTAGATTATTATATCCATGGATTAGCTTCCTTCAAGCTATCCATTACTTGTTGATTTTGTTTCATATGGATACTTTTCTTCTGTCTTTTGTGCCAACCCCATAGTTGACAGGATTATATGTTCTTGCTTTGTATTGTCACGACACCTTGTATTTCCCCCATTAAACCTCCCACACTTTAATAGCAGATTTGTTTTCCTAGCTAGATTCTCCTCTTCATTGGTTCCTCAATCTTATACCATAGGTTCTCAATATACAGTTATTGATCTCTCTATTGGACTTTCTTTCCATCTTTCTTCAGTTCTCATTTGCTATTAATTCTCTCAGGAAATACTATATGAATAACCCTTTGTGTTTTATGCTAACTTACTGGCCTTGCCATAGTTAGATAATTGCTAACCCTGACCTAAATCTCTTTTTGGCATCAGCCCCTCTCTGCTGTAAATCATAAGTCAAAGGTCAAGGCTAATCAGTACTTCCCCTGCACAGATGGCTTTTTTTTTAATTATAGATAACAAAAATGTAAGAGAATTAATTTGGTAAATCTGGAAAACCATCTTTTTGACTCTTGCAAATGCAACCTTGTACATAGTGGGTGTGTCAAGTTCCCTGGAAACAAGATATAAGATAGGAATTAGTGGGCGGGAAGGTCACTGAGGTGTACTCTAGGGAAATACATCTGGGTGGGTGTGGGCTGAGACAACAGCAATGGAGAGAGGCAGAAGTTGAACTGTGATGTAGATCGCTTAGTCAATTCCATGGGGAGCTGTAGAGCTAAGTGGGCCCTTCAGAGTTATCTTAAACTGGGGTGAGGGAACCTGGACCTTGTACATACTTTTTTAGTGTGGGATGCACCAAGAAAGAGGGTAGAGCTTTGCATAAGATAATGACTTTCAACCGAGGGTAATTCACGGAAAGGAACTGAACTGTGAGTCGGCACCAGCCAGTGTAGCCAGCAGCTGAGAGGGTGTGTTCCTAGGTCCTGAAGGTGGGATCTGGGTAGGCACAGTTAGTCACCGCCACCACAGGGTTCTGAGTAATCTCAAAGTGGAGTGCTAGGAGAATAGGTTGGTATTTTACAAGAAGATGGGGCCAAGTGGCCATCCAGGTTCTACTGGATACCAATTGAGACCCAGGAATCCTGAAGCCCGGAGAAGGTAATGGCTGAAATCACCCAAGTTTGTGTGGTCTCAGGATGTTTTTAAAAGAAGCAACAATTACAAGCCTCCTTCCCTGAGGGCATTTCCCCCCAAGTGACTTCCACAGGACAGCTGTTTCCTCATTTCCAAGCTCCTTAGACAGAGGCAGGAAGGTGCTGTGCTAGAACCAGGAAGCCTGGCCTCAAAAGTAGAAGATCATGTTGAGAACCTCCAACGATGCCCTGAAATGGAGGATGGATGTGCATTATCTGCAGATGCCTTACCCTCCACAAACCACCCATGAAACAATTTCAAAGGGAGCCATCACACAATCACAATCCAATCACACAAACTTATTTACAAGGTTGAATTAGCTCATGTCTGCAAAGCACTTGGAGCAATTTGGACAGACTTCCTAAATTGCTTGTCTCAAGTATTTACCTCATCCTTAAGTCAATTTCCTAGCAGTAGGAGGGGCTAAATACAGCTTCCAGTGGAAAATAATCTTCTCATGAGCTTTTCCAACATTTAATATGTGTTATCATTAGCAGTTGATGTAAAAGTCTGCTTGTTGAGGCAAGACCATTATTTTTCACACATTTTCATTTACTGTCTTTTGAGAATGGATTATGACTTTTGTGCTGAGAAATTATACCTCATTGCAGACCATATCTAAATGAATACATTCAGGCTATAAGAATCAGTCATAATTTCAACATAAGGTAACCAGATGTCTTAATTATGTGTGTGTGCATACGCGTGTTTTAGCAAGTTTTATATTAGAATCTCAGTCCCCTGGATACAAATAAGCCAAAAGTCCTCCCAGAACTCTGGGGGAAAAGGGCTTCAGGGGCACAAACATTGAGTCAGTTTCAAGTATGTATAGAATATCCTAATGTATAATGTTACCACACTGGTTATTATTATTTTTTAAAGGAGGTTACAAGGAAATCTTATCCCTGCTACTCTGGGTGCTGCTGAAGCTTCAGCAAAGGGAGAATGGTTATGCGTCTTCCTCACTAATGTGTAACTGATAGGAGTTTCATGATATTTGAAGGTTTGTGAGTGGGCTGGTTTAGGAAGATGAGGGGTAATTCTTGGTAGATACAATCTAGCTGTTTCTGTTATTCAGGCACAGTGAGAACCACTATATAAGAATCCTTCCTGGGCTGATGCAGGGGTGGATGTTCACGGCCTTAGGCTCGCCAGGTCATAAAGATCAATCCAGACACCCATGACATTGAGGTTGTACAGTCACACATTGTTTGAGGTTTCAGTCAACACCAGACTACACATACAGTGGTGGTCTCAGTAGGCTCTACCACCTAGCCTAGGTGTGTAGTTAGCTATACATCTAGCTTTGGGTAGTTACACTTTGTGACATTCATACAACAATGAATTCACCTGAGGACGCCACTCTCAGAACGTATCCCAGTTGTTAAGCCATCAATGTGTGACTATTTTCCATAGCCACTCCCGGCACTGTTTCTATGGCGTTCAGCTTCCTCTGTTGCAAATAACATTTAGTTTAAGCTAAAAGAGAGACTAGACAAGTACAGTACACATGCTCTTCAGTGGGGCTGGAACTCACCAGCAGAACCGCTATGGTGGAGATGCCGCTGCTGCTGTTTCTTGGGGCAGGCAGCTACCATCACATTGCTAATCGGGACACTGGACACAACAGCTAGGAACTCTGCCACTAATGCTTCTGCAAACTGGGTCTATCTGTTGCTGCCCATGTCACAATGATTCACTGCCTGCTGCTTCCTTGGGTTGCTACTTTATTATTTTTTTATTTTAAAATTTCCTGTATTTAATGTTTTTTTTTTCTATTTTACAATCCAGTGCTTAGGGAAAAGGTCACCAACTTATGATTCAAAGGCTGGCATAGGTGTGTGTCATTGCTGATGGTTAATCCTTGTGCTCTCTACCTCCTATAACTTATAAACTTCTTTCTCCTTATATATTGAATTGGTTCTTTAGAACCATGAGAAAGAGAGACAGCGAATCAGAAAGGTAATTCTAGATTATCAGAAAGGTAGATAATCAGAAAGGTAATTCTAAATCTTTGAGTACTTTTCACAGACCATTAAAACTATCCCCATTACATGTTTGTTCTAAGCAATGTAAAACAGTTATTTTTACCCTTGAAAGAAAATTTAGGTTAATTATAGACTCTTGGGAGAGAAATTTCTAAGCATGACACCAATGACAGAAACCGACAAAGGAAATACGAACAACTTTTCGTACTTCAGAAACAAACACCATAAACAGTGTTAAGGCTTTTGACAAATGGGAAAACATTTGCAACTTACGTAACAGAAGAGTAATATCCTTAATATAAGATCTCTTATAAACCAACAAGAAAGGTTTTAATACCAATGTATAAAAATGGCCGAAGAATCTGCACTCGTATTTCACAAAACAAGAGGTCAACAGCCATATAACCTAACTATTATTACAAAATGTAAGCGAATACAACGAGGCATATTCTCCTTTTCAGATTGGCAGGGATAAGAAACACGTTGTAAACAGACCTAAATCAATTTGACAGTCCAGCAAATGTCAAGGTTCTTTAGTAAATCTGTTAAGGCCGGGTGTTGGTTATACATACCTGCCCTTATAACCTTGCTCGTGCTTGCTTTGTTACTGTGAAATTAAATATTAAACCAAATTCTCTCAAACGTCGAAACATGTATTAGCAAGCAAGTACAAAAGAGGATAAAAGGCTTAGTCTGTGATAGATGTTCATTTAATCCTGATGTGATTGGCTGTTTTTGTAGATGTAACAGCATCCTGTTGATAAGGCCAGGATCAAAAGCACATTGGAGCAGCGTGCTGCTCATTGGAATTTGACACCCATGCTGGAATTTTCCACCATACTCTTCCATAAGGGCTGTAGATAGAGCCTCTACAATATTCCTAGCCAGACACTTCTCATCTTACCAATAAAAATACTCTTTTCATTTCTAAAGTGCTAGGACACCACCTCTGAAGGTGTCAATTCTCAGTGAGGGCCTGTCAAATGCTACTTAACTATTTCAAGATTCTTCAACTTCGAACCCATCCTCACCCTCCTAACTTGAGCACACAGAATTATCTTGGTTGTGTGCAGACCACTGTTACTGTAACAATTGAAAACGAGAAAAAGTGCATATTGGGACCTTTCTGAAAGGCAATTTGTCAACGTGTATAACAATGTTAAGTGAACACCCTTTGTGAATTAGCAATACTGTTTGTGGCATTTTACCCTAAGGAAATAATTGAACATATAAGCAGAGCGTTGTCCATGAATGTGCGTGACTGTGTTGTTTTTTAATAGTGCCAGTGTGCAAACACTGTTTTGTTATTAGGATAGTGATATAAAGCAGATCAGTGGTAGTGGTGGGCGTGGGGACGAGGAGGAGTGGAAAGGATGTCAGGGCAGAATTACAAAGGGCTGGGGTAAACCTTTTGTGGTGATGGACAATTTCACTATTTGTGATACTGGGGATGATTTCATGAGTGTGTGGATATGGTAAAACCTTTTGAATTGTGCACTTTAAATATATGCAGTTTATTGTCTGACAGTTATACCCTAGCTTTTGAAAAATAGTTCTGTCAATAGATAATGGATGCATAGTATAAAGGGGAGAAGATGTATCGAGTACTGAACATGTACCTGATTTTGTGCCGGGTGTTCCACAAATACTATCTTCTTTCATTCTTATCCTAACACTGTGACTTTAGACTGTGATCCCCATTTCTCTTAGATGAGAAAATTGACTTCTCAAGGCCAGGAGAACCTGTCCAAAGTCACAAAGGCAGAAAGTGACTGTGAGTAGGAGTTAACAAACTACATAGCTCATGGAAAAATCCAACCTACCACCTGTTTTTGTAAATAAAGTTTTACTGGACTATAGCTACACCCATTTGTTTATGTATTGTTCATGTCTGTGGACATAAATGACAACGACAGGGTTGAGCTGTTCACAGATCGTATGTCCCATATAATGGTTAATTTTGTGTGCAGCTTGGCTTTTCCATGGTACTCAGCTATTTGTTCAACCATTATAGTACATGTTTCTATGAGGGTGTTTTTTATGTGTGATTAACATTTAAATCAGTAGCCTGGGCAAAGCTGATTACCCTCCATAGTATGAATGAGCCTCTTCCCAGGTTATATAAAAACAGTTGGCCTCCTTGGAGGAAGAAGGAATTCTGCCAGCACACTGCCTTGAGACTTGAAGTGTAACTCTTCCTTGGAACACCAGCCTTGGGATTCTGGACTTACTAGTCTTCACAATATTGTGAGCCAGTTCCTTAAACTCAATCTCTCACTCTTTCAATCTCGACATAGGGAGAGATACATCAGTAGAATACCTACACCTGTCTATAAATCATGTGGGTTTGGTATCTCTGGAGAACTTGACTAATACAGCCCATAAGTTGTAAAATATTTATTTTTCAGCACTTTACAGAAGAATTTGGCTGATCCTTGGCAGGATCAAAGTCCAGACCATTTGAAGCAGAACTTATACTCTTGGGCCACTACTTTCCACTGTCTCATGAAACAGCCAACTCCATGGCCATTAAAACCTGTGATAGCATACTGTTATTTCTTGCTTTGGGAAAATGTTTAAAATGTGTTGCTAAGCAAACAAGTAGGCTACCTCTGCATTTATAGTATTATCACCTTTGTAATAGAAAAAGTATGCACGGGCAGAGATGTAGATATGTTTACATGAATTAGCTAACAGCAGTTTTTACTGGGTGCTGAATTACGGGTGATTTTTACTTTTCCTTTAGCTCCTCCTTGTATTTTCTGAATATTTCACAATGAGTATGTAATCAGAAGGAATAAACAACAAGACAACTTTCATTTTGAAAATGGAAAGAGCAGGTCTGATGGTTAACATTTTAATTACCCTGTGTCAGAATTCCAAAACAAGATATGTCCATCAAAAATGTCATGATGGCAAACCATTGACAGCTATACAGTAGCCACAGCCCTCATCCTTCTTCCTGGCAATTCAGTTTCCATGTAGCAAGTGATCTAAGTGGTTTTCCAAAGGCAGTCATCTGATTGTGTTACTCCTGTGCTTCAATTCCACCAGTGGATTCCCATTAAAGACCCAAGATGTCAGCATAGCACACAGGACCTCGTTTCTTGGTCCTGTCTTGCTCACTCTTCCAGCCACACTCATCTATCTGCATCTATCTATCCTGAAAATACCCTGGTTCTTATCCTGGATGGTGAGAGTTAGCCTCATTATTGCCACAGAAAGCAGCGACTAGATTTTAGCTTTGTCTCTCAGTACCTAGAATAGTGCCTGTCACAGGTGGGGGAAATAAGTGTTTGCTGAATGAATGTATGGCATGCAGAACTGCTTTCGTGACTACTTTCATTGAGAGTTTTCAAAGATTTCAACTTTGGTCCTGGTAGGTGAGATGGCCAGAGAGGTGACTTTTAAGTCATTGAGGTGTTACTCTATTAGCACCATTATTCGATTGCATTTTGGGTGGGCTGACTTAGGAATCTAATAATAATTTGTAATATTGTTTGAATAAAAAAGTGTATTCTAAGTTTTTTCCCTCTGTGTCAGAGTAGCTAGTAATAGTCTAGTTCCTTTACCTGGGAACTCAGAAAAAAAAAAAACTTGTTAGCCCTCCTTGCAGTTAGGTAGGGAAATTATGAGTGAATCCTGGCCTGTGAGAATATGAACAGAAATGATTTGTCCTTTACATAAATAAGCTTTGTATACATTGTCATTTTTTGGTTCATCTGACTGGACTCAAAGGCTTCTGAAATGGTATAGTTGCAAGATGGAAGGAACCTGGTCCCTGATCTGTGACATGGACTAGAAACAAACCTTTGTTGGGTTTAGTGACTGAGAGTATGGGTCTATTTGTTATTGCAGCCTAACTTACCTTCTACTGATTGTATCATTTTCCAAAAAGAACTTTCGTAACTTACTTGTTTCTAGGTTGGACTGGGCTTAACATTGTCACTTTAATTTGACACTTCAGATTGCAGATGTCGAAGCACATCTCTTTATTCAGCTTCTTCATTTGTATTTTCCAAGTGATTTGAAAGAGAAACATGGAGTAAGATAATGACTATTCAGTAGAAAGCAAAAAATAGTACAGAGCACAAATAACTCACAATTAGCATAACAATTCTTGCTATTAATATGAATCATTTTTTCTCTTTTATGGTTTAGAAATCTGCTATGTTTAATAGAAAGCTCCAGAAACACTGGCTTTTTGATGAAGGGGGGCTTGTACAAATCTATCAAGCACACGACTATATTATCTGTTTAATCTGCTGATTCATTTGTGGAGAATAAAACCCAACCAAAAATTAATTAGGACCTACTATGCATGTTTTGTTGTATGGCAATCTTCTCTTTGGTTGGTATTCAGATGGGACGTTGATGGATTCAAGCTGCTTGTAGTAATGTTCATCTGTTAAGTAATCCTTGCTAAATGTGACCAGAAATGTGGAATTATTTAGTGGCAATTATAATCCTTAGATTGCACGTTACTCTATTAGACATCTGGTTGCCAATTCCATACAGGATCTATTAATGACCATCATATACTGCAGAAAACATTAATTTACTCTGAAGATCAAGTTATTGAAAAGGTCTTTTACAAAGAAAACACACGAAAAGGTATTAGCATAGTGCTTGCAAATGTAATTATTTGACCTAGCGTAGGAATCATCTCTGGAAATTTTGCGTTTCCCGCCATTTGCTTAGTACATCCCCCTTGTGCTACCACTCTAGCTTGTATGAGCCTTACATCACAACCAGTGGCAATTACTTCTCTCCTGGCTCCTCCAGCAGACTCTGGGGCTCAAGGGGGCATGCCACCACCCTCTTTTAATCATATCCTAACTGCTTGTCCTGAAATAGAAATCCAGTAAATGCTTATTTTATGAATATTGGTATGATGTTGTGCTTCTAGAATTAGAAAAGTCCCTTAAAATAAACAATGAAATACTTACTTTACACTTTCATTTTTGTACTGATTTTCATGTCTCCATATATAAACAGGTTAGGTTTTGCATAACCACATAGGGTTTTATTTTTTTTTAAAGATTTATTTATTTATGCATACAAGCACTGGGGTACAGGCCAGAGGTGTGGGGGGGTGAGAGGAGTCACCACAGAGAGCAGGGAGCA
>JAGFMF010012069.1:12246298-12354871 GCA_019455555.1 Galemys pyrenaicus | reverse complement strand
GGGGAGCAGCGGGCACAGCAGGAGAGGTCTGCTGCGCCATGTGGGTCCCCTCCCTGGCCGGCAGCAGGGATCGAACTCATGCTGCAGTGGTTGCGGTTTACTTCATAGTGCGTTGCTTAACCCACTGCACCACCAGGGAGGCCCCACATAGGGTTTTATATACAATCTTAGGATACCAAAAATTTTTAAGATGGTGAGGCTGAGGAAAGATTTAAGTAAGAATTTAACAGGACATAAAGATGCAAACATTGGCCAGAATTTGAGAAAAAAAATAAAGCCAGAATGGGCAATGGGGTGCTAACTATTTTAGGATTTGGGGTGGGAGGTCCCATTATATGTGGAAAAAGGTCAGGGTTACACAAGAGAGTGAAAGATAAGCCACAGGATCTGAGGAAGGAAAGGTTTGTTACGAAATCATTTCATATTCTTGTTTTAGCTTTAACTCTGCCTATGTTGCTATCAGATGGGACCAGACTTGAAGGGGAATTTGCTTTATAAAAACTTCCAAAGGGTGATGATCCATTGCATCCAGTATTTAGCCAGGGTGTTTGTTACAGAATTCTCCCTTGTATGTCATCCCAAATTCCTGAAGCTATGATTGAAGTTACCACCCCACACACCCCCCCCCCCGCCTTTTCTGGTTCTCTCTTCAGTAGGTTTGGAAAACAACTTGTCATNCCCCCCCACCCACCCCCCCCCCCGCCTTTTCTGGTTCTCTCTTCAGTAGGTTTGGAAAACAACTTGTCATCATCTTTATTGTAAGATATTAAAACACCCCAGTTGGTTTTTTTTCCTCCTGTATGAAATTCCAGTTCCCTTATTTATTTCTTTTAGGATCTCATGTCCTAAGCAGTCATGTCTCTGACTCTGCTGGAGTGTCTTGTGCTGTTTCTTTCATCCTGGAACTGTGTCTTCCACTTCAGGAGAAAAAAAAATAACGCCCAGGAGAGAAAAGCTAGCATCTGAAGTCCCTGAAGGTCACGTCCTATGTATATTTTGGCTCCTACCTAGTTCATTCACTCACTCTGGTCACATTTTATGTGGCAGGCATCCTGGGTGGTTGGGATCTCAGAGTGAACAAAACTGACCCAAATTCCTGCCCTCACAAACTACATTCTAGCTGGAGGTGACAGACAATATTCAAAATACGTAAGGAAGCAGGCCAGCTGATAATAAATGTGACATAGAAAAATGAAGTGGGGAAGAAGAAAGACAGTGTTGCAGTTACAGTAGTGGCTCGGGTGGGTTGGACTGAGAGGGTTATTAAAAATGATTAAAGAAGACCATTTGAGTGACTCAAACTTTATTTAACACTTCTTGAAATTTCTGTTTCCAAGGGCCAAGAGAACTGTCAAATGGGGTGGAAGGCAGGAAGCTTTCATGGGATAAAGAATAAGGAACAAAGAAGTAAATGTAGAGCCCCGAGTGGTGTGGCATTTGGGGACTGGCTGCGTCTCCGGATCAGTGAAGCATTTACAGGGACACGGCTATTATGTAGGTTTTGGTTTGCTCCTCGTGGGAGTGGCTGTGTCTTGGGTCTAGACATTTATTTCAGCAAGGTGCATTTTGAATAAAGAGCTCCGGGAGGCCAGGACACCAGCCAAACAGGGAGCTGGGGCAGAGGACACCAGGCAGAGGAAACAGCAAATTGAAGCCCTGAGATCAGAACTGGCTGGGGGTGTCTGAGAAACAGCCAGGTGGCAGGAATACGGATGGAGCAGAACGCATGAGCGGGGTGTCAGGAATGAAGCAGGACGGTGCGCATCAGAATGCGGAGAGCCTCACAGACCACTGGAAGGACTCTGGCTTTTACTATGGGGTGGGGGCCACTGGTGGCGTTTTTTTCTTATGATTTTATTTATACATGCAACAGCTGGGGTATAGGCCAGAGGCGCTGGGATGGGGATGAGACGATTTCCCAGAGACAGAGTAGGGAACAGAACAGGCAGATCGACTGAACTACTTTGCTGAGGGGAGCAGTGGGCGAGGCAGGAGAGGTCTGCTGTGCCATGTGGGTCCCCTCCCTGGCTAGGGATCAAAGTTGGCTTTTAAGCCAAGGGCTGGCCAGCTCTCATGCTGTCTTAACAGGATCCTCCTGTGTTGAGGACAGGCTGAAACCCAGGGAAAAGGGAGCAGCTGGGAGGCCACCTGAAGGCTTTTGTACTAATTCAGCGGCATGGTTATGGCGTCTCCGACCAGAGCAGTGGAAGTAGAAATGGGGGGATGAGGTCAGATTCTGTATGTATTTTGAAGGGAGGGCCAATAGAATTTTTTGATGCGATGATTGTGGGGACTAAAGAGAAGGAGTTGAGGGTAACTTTAGGATTTGGGATCTGAGCAATTGGAAGGATGGCGTTGCCGCAGACACCTGGGATAGAGATTGTTTTAGATAGCAGTGGGGAGTTGGTAGCGAGTGGACCAGGAGCTCAGTTTTAGGCATATGTTATAGAAGACTATTTAAACTTCCAAGTTAGAAATGTTGACGAAGCAACTGGATGTACAAATCTGGAGTTCCTGGATGAAGTTCCGCCTAGAGATACAAATCCTGGAGTCGTCATCATATGGAAGGTATTTATATGAGGCTGAGATCACCAAAATAGCAGACACGTTCAAGAGGCTTAAGGGCATGCCATGGGGATAGACTAAAAATACGTGCACATACGCATCACACACCAGCCCTTGGTGGCGGCGACTGGGAGTGAGTAAATTTGGAGGAGGATGGTTCCTCAGCTCGGTGCAGGGTAAAGAAAGGAAACTGATGTGTGGAACATGATGCTCGAATGAAGTGTTCAAGACTAGGAATGTGGCACTGACTGAAGAAGGCTAGGCTATGGCTAGACACAGATGAAGGGACAGTCCGGCTGTCGTAGGCAGCAAGGTGGAGAGACAAGATGGGTCACATTATTCTCGTTTGCAACTCTGTATTCCACTAAAAACATGTTTTAGCCTGGGCTCGCTGGAAACAGCCTCTGAAATGGAACATTCTCTGCAGCTGGAGGACTTCCCTGCAGTGTCCTGGGATTGCTCACCTGTGGAATATTTACTGCGGAGGGCTCACAGACCTGCCTGAAGGATGTGAGGAGGGCGGTGGGGTGCGGAGGCTGAAAAATGTGATTGCAGCTGAGATCTCAGAGACCCCATGGGGTGCTCTGGAGCTGGGATGGCCCTTCAGAATTGTTCCAGATCCAAGTAAGGGGCCTGGGGTTCTGTACCATTGCATCCGTCAGCTATTGGCCCCATCTGTTTCCCCCATAAGAGGTGGTGCTACTTTGGGCGAGGCAGCTTCGTGTAGCTGGAGGCCGTGCACGGAGAGGGCGACAGCTGTGAGTCATCAGCAGCCATGTTCTCTGAAGCTGGAGTGTGGGTGCGCTAGCGCTGAAGACAGGCGGGGATATGGCCGAGCACCTCAGTCTCCACTGCAAGAATCTACGAGGTGAAGATGCACTAAGAGGTCAGACGTTACATTTCAGCGAATGGAGATAGCTTCTTTCTCCACCCTTGGAAAACATTTATTTACTGGCTTTTGTCAGTTTTCGCCTGGGGTAGTGTCCATTATTTTAGAGAATGGACTAGAGGGCTGGCACAACAGGAAAAGTCTGCAAGAACTAATGCCATTAAAATGTCTTAAGAGCCGAAGCCGGCAGTTAGGGGAACGGGCAAAGAGTAAAGTTTGTATTCAGGCTGGAAAGAACCAGTAATTCTTAGCTGCTTCCCTAGGAGGGCATTTAGAAATGTGTTGAGGCTGCTTTGCCGTCACCATGACTGGGGTGAGCTGCCTTCAGAAAGTCCTGCGTGACAGAGAACTGCCCCAAAGCAATGCCGATAGCGTCTCTGTGGAGAAACACTTATGGTGAAGGAAGTTAAGTGTGACCTGGTTTTAGGGAGGATGGCCAAGCAATTTATTCTAAGCAGGTCATTTTTGAGAGTGAAAAGGTCAAGACAACTGGCATAAATCATGAATGAAGTGGGCAAGCTACCCCCTTAGGGGAGTTGAAGCGTCAGGGCTGGCAGCTAATGGCACAGGACTTTAAAGGGTAGGTCAGGCCGAGGAACAGTGCGTGAAGTGGATCCTAATGGAACAGCTTCTGCAAAAACTTCTCTGTGACCTGGCGTTCCCCTACTGTCTTATCACCTATAAAGAGGGGTTGAATGTTTATCCTTCTCTGCCTAAGAAGAGTTACCCTTCTTAGCCACACATTTCTCACTGTTAAGAATTGTCAACAGGCCTAGGATGTTTAGTTTTAGTATGGATGGGAATTGAGCCAGTAACCTCAACTCTGGTGTGGGAGTTACTCCCCCAGTGCCACGTGTCCTGAATGTTTCCACATTATAGTGGACAGAGAATTTGGTTTCTAATTGCAGGGCATCCTTGGTTAACCACAAGAGGCTGCAGCTTATGTCTGACCACCTCAAACACTGAAAGGTTCAAGTCTTCAGCACTCCAGGGACACATTAGGAGCACACCACTAAGAAGCCCTGCCCTACCAGGTAAGCCTTGAGAACCTAGGAAGTTTAGAATAAAATGAAGAGGTTTGGTGATATAAAGCTAACTCATGGCTTTATTATTTTTATATTGAATTTAGAAATCTGTGTTTGTTTAAAGTGCTTTAAATTTTTGTGGCAATTTGGCAAATTCATGAATTGGCGAGATTAGCCTTAGAGTCCAAATGAAAAGGGGCACTTTTACAAGTGTGATTGCAAAATGAGTGGTATTAAAAAACAGGACTCAGTTCTTTCGGTATATGGTATCATAGTGTTTGGGACAACATGCAGCCCACACATGCGTAGTTGGTTCCCCTCTTTTGGGTGAGGATGGGCTGTGGTGTGCCTGGGTCAGGCCCGAGGCTGCCGCGATCACTCTTCTCAAGGAAGCCTATAGTCCCACGAGATTTCAGATCTATGGGGATGGCAGGGGTGTCCTAGGATGAGAAACACCTGGGTGCCTAGGTGCCAGACGCCCCTTCTCCCAAGACTGGTCCTTAAGGAATCTGGCTTACAACACCCATCAAACCCCCATCCCTCCCCAGCCGTCCTCCCACCCGCTGAAGTCTCAGTGTGGAGGCCTCTTGTCCTGGGGGCCTGACCACATGTGGGGGACTGGGATCTGGCTCTGCAAGTGCGGGACTACTGGAGGCCAGAACTGTGCATGAATAGGCCTAAAGTCTATTGCCTTCCGTGAGGACTAAGTTCAGGGGAAGCAACGGTGGCTACAGGTGTGGGCCTTTGGGGCCTCAGTCCGAAGTTGGCCCAGGTCCAAGATGGTAGCATTCTGGGCAAGGGTGCCCTTCAATATTGTCCACTGGCCAGTTGTTCCTCTCAGCAGTAGTGAAGTGTCTAGAATTTGTTCAGGGAGACATGCTTCTTCTGATAGAGTTCAGTTGCTTGCTTTTTTGATATTAACCATTCTAACGTGTGAAGTGATATCTCATTGTGGTTTTGATTTGCATTTCCCTGGTGATTAGTGACATTGACAGTCTTTCCATGTACCTGTTGGCCATTTGGATGTCTCCTTTGAAAAAATGTTTAAGACCCATGCCTCTGCCACAACCCCCGCCTGCTTGTGCGAGCTGCATGAGATCTTTGTGTGTTTTGGGTTTTAACCTCTCACAAGGTATATGATTATCATGTGTTTTCTCGCATTTGGTAAGTTTGCCTTTTCATTTTGTCGATGGTTTCTTTTAATGTTTGATGTACTCCCACTTGTTGGTTTTTGCTTTTTATGCTTTGTTTTTGATGTCAAATCCAAATAATCATCGTCAAGACTGGTGTCAAAATGTTTACTCCTTATGGTTTCTTCTAGGAATTTTATGCTTTCAGGTTTTACATTCAAATCTCTAACCCGTATTGAGTTGATTTTTCTATATGGTGAGAGATAGTGGTCTAGTTTTACTAATACCATGTATTGAAGGGACAAAGTATGTTCTTGGCTCCATTATCATAAACTAATTGACTACATATGTACAGGTGTGTTTTGGGGCTCTGTTCTGTAGAATGTCTGTTTTATGCCAATACCTTGTGTTTTTATTACTATAGCTTTATATATAATATATCTCCACCTTTGCTGTTCTTTTTCATGATTGCTTTTGCTATTCTGGGTCTTTTGAGGTCCCATTTTTGTTTATTTCTGTGAAAAATGCCATGGGAATTTTGATAGGGAATGCATTAAATCTATATATTACTTTGGGTAATATTGTGACTTATTAGAAATGTATATTTTGTTCACTCAGGTGTCTAAAATACATTTCATATATATTTGGATCTTCATTCAAATTTCTTGGTGCACAGCTTCCAAAAGGTTTGCAATTTCCTGAGTGCTGAGAGTGATTAAAGGTGTCCCTTGTTATATTAATGAAGGTATCTTTTGGAAAACACCTTATGATGTGTACTGGTTGCCAGGGAAACCAGCCTGATTAGAGAGAATCCTTCCTAATTTCCAGGGAGGGGAAGGGGCAGAGGTGGAGTTCAGCTGCCAATGATCAACGAGCTATTCAGCCATGACTGTAACTGAATACTCCCTAAGTATCCAAGAAAAGGGGCTTCAGAGAGCTTCTGGATTGGTGAATATGTGGGGATTTGGGGAGAATGGTGTGCCCGAGAGAGTGTGGAAGCTCTACTGCTCTCCCTATATCTTGCCTGTGCATATCTTCAATCTGGCTGTTCCCGACTTAACATCCTTTGTAAGAAATCGATCTAATGAGATGATCTAGTGAATAAATAGATTTCCTGAGTACTGTTCTAGCAAATTAATTGAACCTGAAGGAGGGTGTCCTAGGAACCTGTGATTTATTCTCTTGCCATTCAGGCAGAAACACCTCGCAGCTCGCCTCTGAATTCTAAGGAGAGGTAATCTGGAAACCCCTTATTTGTAGCCATTTTGTTGAGAGCACAGGTAGTAAATAGCCTGGCCTTACAGCTGGAATCTGAAGTGGAGGGTGGTCTTAGGTAACGGGGAGCTTTACCTGTGGAATCTGATGCTAGGTCTGAGTAGAGAGTTGTCAGAGTTGACCTGAATTGAATTGAACTTTCAGACATCCTGACAATGTCTGAGAATTATTTGTTGGCGTACAGGAAGATCCCCCCCCCCATTTGGAAATTGGGTCCAGAAACCCTGTAGAAGTAGTGTAGACACTTTAACAATATGCTTTTCCAATCCATGAGCATGGGATACCTCTCCATTTATTTGTATTAAATTTCTTTTATCAGTGTTTTATAGTTTTCAGCAGAATATAAATAACCAAAGAAAACAAACTTGTAAAGCACAGCAAAAATGTTAGACAATGAGAAAAATGTACTTGTTATCAGAGGGAAAGGGAAAAGAGAGGAAGGGTTAGGGGAAGCAAGAGGGTAGGACATCTGCCCTGGAATTTTGCTGGAGGCTAAGAAGCATATACAGGTGTGGTGTGAAAATATCCCCCCAAAGATCTAGTTATATAAATGACAATGAAATTGGAGGGATTTGTGTGTAGGTATTTTACCTCCTTAACTAAATTTCTTACTAGGTATTCTTTTTGATGCAGTTTTAAGTAGATTTGGATCCTAATTTCATCTCCTCATAGTTCATTTTTTATAGAAAAACAAGAATTTTGCAAATAGATTTAGTAACTGCAATGTCACTAAGCATGTTTATTAGTTCTAACAGTTTCTTCGGCGGTGCCTTTGGGGAGGGTGTTTTGTATCTATGTATGCATATGTGTATACATATATGTGTGTATATGCATATGTGTTTGTATATATTAATGTCAGCTGCAGATGGTAACATTTTTACTTCTGCTTTTGCAATTGGGAAGCCTTTTATTTCTTCTTAATTTTTCTGACTTAGGGCTTCCAGGACTATGTTGGATAAAAGTGGTTGAAATTGGTCATTGTACCTAATTCCTCAAAGTTAGAGGAAAAGCTTTAAGCTTTCCACTGTTGAATATGCTGCTACTTGTGGGTTTTGTTATATATGGTTTTTGTGATGTTGAGATATGTTTACATTGTACCCATTTTGAAAGTTTTTTTTAAATGCCTATTGAACTTTTGTCAGATGCTTTTCTGCATCTAAAGTAGTCATGCAATTTTTCATTTTGTTAATGTGTAGCACACGGACTTACAGATTCTGAACTATACTTGCATCCTTGGAATAAGTCCTTAATCATGGTGTACAATCCTTTTAATGTATCTCTGAATTTATTTTTATCATTTTGCTGAAGAGTTTTACAAGTATATTCATCAGAGATGGTGGCCTGTAAGTTTCTTTCCTGTGGCAAGTTTCATATCAAGATAATACTGGTCTCATAACATGAATTGGGAAGTATTTCCTCCTCTTCTGTTTTTTGGGAGAGCATTTGAGAAGGCCTGATATTCTTTTAAGTGTTTGATAGAAATCATCTGGTCCTGTACTTTTGTTGGGAAATTTTTGATTACCAATTCAATCTCCTTACTGGTCATGGGTCTATTTGGATTTCTATTTCTTCATTATTCGGCTTCGGTAGGTTGTAGTAAGTCTACCTCCTTATCCAGGACAGTACATTCCAAGACCCTCAGTGGATGCCTGAAATTGCAGATAGTACTGAATTCTATACAGACTATAATTTTCCTATAGATGCAAATGTGTCTAATTTATAAATTAGACACAGTAAGAAATTAACAATAACTAATGACATAGGACAAGTATAGTAATATATAGTAATAAAAGTTTTGTGACTATGGCCTCTCCCTCAAAAGATCTTATTGTATGTAATGTTTTTAAAGTGTGGCTGACCATGGTTAAGTGAAATTGTGGAAAATGAAACCAAGGACATGGGAGGGACTACTGTATGTTTCTAGGAATTTATTTTTCCTAGGTTGTTCAATTGGTTGGAATGTGATTGTTCATAGCAGTCTCTTATGACCTTTGTATTCATAAGGTATCAATTGTAATGTTTCCCCTTTCATATGTGACTATTTGGTTCCCCTCTTTCTCTGTCAATCTAGCTGAAGTTTTGTCTGTTATCTTTTCATAAAACCAGCTCTCAGTTTCATCTTAGTGTGTATTTCATTTATTTTTGCTACTTCCTTCTAACTTTCAACAATTTAATATTCTTTTTCTAGTTTCTTAATATATAAGGTTGCATTCCTTGTTTGAGGTACTTCTTAATGTGTTTACAGTTATGAATGTCCCTCTCAAAACTGCTTTTGCTGCATTCTGTACATGTTGGTATGTCATATCCATTTGTCCAAAGATTTTTTAAATTTTGATTTCTTACTCGAGCCATTCATTATTGAAGAGCATGTTTCTTAATCTCCCAGTTTTCCTTTGTAATTTCTAGATTAAGACCATTAAGGTTGGAAATACTTGGTATGATTTCAGCCATCTTAAATTTATTAAGACTTATTGTGTGGCCTAACGTATGGTCTATCCAGTTGAATGTTCCATGTATGCTTCAGAGGAATGTACTCTGCCGGTTGGGATGGAATGATCTATGTATATGTATGCTAGATACAGCTGGTGTGATGTGTTGAATTCCAGTATTTCCTCAGTCATTTTCTGCCTGAACAATCTAGTTATTGATCAGAGTGGGGTATTGAAGTCCCCTATTATTGTATTGTTGTCCAGTTCTCCCTTTAGGTCTGTTAATGTCTGCTGTATATGTTTATGTTTTCCTACATAGAGTAAATAGTTATAAATGTTATATTCTCTTATTGGATTGACTGTTTTATCATTATATAATGACCATCTTTATCTTTTATTAGTCTTTGTCTTAAAGTCTATTTCATCTGTATAAGTAAATCTACTCCAGCATTCTTTCCATTTTCATTTGCATGGAGTATCTTTTCTTCATCCCTTCACTTCCAGTCTGTGTGTGTCCTTAACGCTATAGTGAATCTCTTGTAGGCGCCAATCAGGTCTTTTAAAAAATCCATTGTTACTTTGTTTTTGTCCAACTGTGTTTTTTGATTAGTTGTAGAATTTAGTTGATTTACATTTAAAATCATTAGTGATAGATATGGATTTGTTGCCAGTTAGTTGTTTTATAGCTGTCTTGTCATTCTCTTGTTCTTTTTTTCTCTCTTTGTGATTTGATGCTTTTCTGTGGTGGCATAAATATTTTCTCTTTACCTTTTGTATGTGTACTGTATCTTTCTGCATTAAGATTACCATGAGGGTGACATAAAAAATCTTATATTTACAATAGTCTATTTTAAGCTGATAACAAGGTCAGGTACATTCTAAAGCTCTATGTATTTACTTTCCCCCATCAGTCATTTTTTGTTACAATTTACATCTTGTATTTAGTGTTTCCACTAACTATTATAGTTCAGTTATTTTCAACAATTTTAAAATTCATTCTAAGTTTATAGTGATTAATCTCCCATCATTCGGCACTGGATTATTCTGAATTTAATACACATTTACTTTTACCAGGGAGATGTATGTTTTTGTGTTTTCTCCTATTAATAGAGGCTTTCTGTTTCAGCTTAATGAAATCCTTTTAACAATTTCTGCAAGGCCAGTCTAGTGATGCTAAACTCCTTTAACCTTGGCTTGTCTGATAAACTTTATCTCTTCATTTCTGAAATACAACGTTACTAGGAACAAATGTAATGTAAAATTGTACTTAGAATTCTAAGTATACTTCTAGATGGGCCTGGTATTGAGACCCTCTCTTCTGGACTGCAAAGTTTTTGCTTAAAAATCTGCCGGTAATATTATTGGGATTCCCTTGTACAAAACAAGTTGCTTCTGCTGCTTTTAAAATCCTCTCCTTTAACTTTCGGCAATTAAATTATAATGTCTCTTGGTGTTGGGTTTCTTGGGAGTTTGCTTATGTGGAACACTCTGGTTTTCCTGGATATGGATGTCTGTTTACTTCCTGAGGTTAGGGAGTGTTAGGAAAGTTTTAAGGCCATTATTTGTTCAAATAAATTTTATGATTTTTCTTTCCCTTCCTTCTGGGATTCTTACAATGCAAATGTTGGTTTCCTTGATATGTCCTATAAGCCGTTTATGCTATCTTCACTCATTTTCTTTTGCTCCTTTGATTATATGAATTTCACTGTCCTGTTTGCAAGTTCACTGCTTCTTCCTTTATTTTATCTAGACTTCTGTTGGATCCCACTGTTGAATGTTTCAGTTCCGTAATTGTACTCTTCAGCTCTGTGAATTCTGTTTGGTATCCTATTTTACTTTTTGTTGAAATTCCTACTTTGTTCATGCATTGTTCTCCTGAGCTTGGTGAATGTCTTTATGACCATTTTGAAAACTTTATCAGATAAATCACTGAAACCCAGTTTCATTTAGTTGTTTTTCAAGGTTTTGTCTTATTCCTTCCTTTGGAACAACTTGCTCTGTGTCTGCATTTTCCTCGGGTATCTGTGTTGACATCTAAGCATTAGATAAAACAGTCAATTCTCTCAGTCCTGAAAGATTGTTCTGTATGAGATGAGCCTTATTCAACCCTACCCAGCTCTAGATTGTATTGCTATTTCATAACTTTGTTATTGTGTAAGCAGCCGCCTTTGCTCTTAGTGGCTCCTAGTACTTGAATGTGTGCCAAGACCTGTCAGTGTCCCAAATGGGAGGATCTCATTCGGCACCTAGATGCAAGCGCGCTGGGGGGTTGGGAGGGACTTTTCAGAAGACAAGGAGATGGACATTTCTGCCTGTTGCCTCTGTACTGTGTTAACTGTTTCTGAGGGATAGCTCATTAAAAGCATTTTCTTTGTTTGCTCTGGTCCTGTGGAACCTGTTGATAAAGGACCACTGGACACTGGGACCTGGCAATCTAGGGATGTTCCCTGGACATTTGCCGTCCAGACCACACCAGACTTGTACACAAGTTCCTTTCTGGGAGATACTGGCAACTTAGAGCAAGACAGAGGGAGAGCAAAAAGATAGCACCAGGTGCCCCTGCAGTCTCTGGAAAGTACTGTAGTCAGTCCCTGGATATAAGTTAAATTAGAAGCCTGTCCCTCAGGCTACTGCTATTAAGATAAGCAATAGACCTCTTCCTTCAAAGAGAAAGGAAAGACTGGGCATTTCTGTCTGCTGCATCTGTGCTGTGTCTGTGGGTAGGTTCGCCTTGGTGAGGCTCCATGAGCCCTCGAACAGTCTCTTAGCTCACTGTAGCTTTGTCTGTCATGGACATAAGCCAGGCTAGCTATACAGAGATAGATACTTTGGGATCCCTTGCTTTAAGTGGAAGTGTTAAAGTTGGAGGGCTAGATCTCACAACTTTAACTCCTAGGTCAAAAGCTGGGATTGTATATCACCACACTGGGGGTGGGGTTTATGGCAAGACTGTGTCTTGGTCTCTCCTCATTCTTTGTGTTTTTTCTCATTTCCCTGATATGTGAGTTGCTCAGCTAATTTCTAGGTTTCTTTCAGAAACCTAGAAAGATCCCACTTGTTGTAGATCCCACTTGTTCGTGAGAGGAGGTGAATTGAGGATCTTTCTGTGCTTCCATCTTGAACTAGAATCTCAGAAAGTGATTGTTCTTACTTTTTACAAGTCATCTACATTATACAAAGAATAATATATCTGACTGAACCTAAACTGTTAAGAACCATTAGGTTTTAAAATGTATATCAAGTGGAGAAACCTGGAGGTGTACTACCTTCCCAGTGATCAAAATTAATGTCACTGAGAATAGGACAGACATGATGGCATGTGACCTCCGCATATCACAGCAGGACACACCTCCCCATTCATATTCCTGCCCCAAGCACACATCCCACATCAAATCATGAAGACACATCAGACAAACTCAAATTGAGGCAGATCTTAGATAGTATCTAGCTTATATTCTTAAATGTCAAGGTACTGGAAGACAAAGAAAGGCAGAGAATCTGTTCCAGATCAAAGAAGATCAAAGAGATGTGACTAAATGTCATGAGATGGTGAATTATATCTTAGAACAGACCAGAGAAACATAAATAACTATAAAAACATCATTGCACATTTGATAGCATTTGAATATGAGCTGTGAAGTTGATGATAATTTGGCATAGTGTTAAATTGCTTTATTTTGATAATTGCAGGGTCGTTATGCAAGAGTGTCCTAGTTTTCAGAGACTATACATGGAATAGTTAAGCACAAAAGGGCATTAAGTGAAACATACTCTCAACATAGTTCAGGAAGAAAGCAGAATGCATGCATAATAGAAAGTAAATGGGCAAAATGTAAATAATTGTTGAATGTAGGTAAAGAGTAAATGGGAGTTCTTTATTCTAGTCTTGCAACTTTGAAATATTTCAAAATAAGTAACAGAAGAACTAAACATTTACCCACCTACAGACACACACGTGCACACAAATCTGTATGTTAATGGACGTATGGATAGACTTTAAGCCTAATCTTTTCCGTCCACGAAAGCTACTCTCAAACATCCCCAAACTTCAGACACTCAAGTTGTTGCTCGTTATGGAATCTCCAGAGTTTTGCATTCTAATACTGTCAAAGTCCTTGGGATCCCACCATGGTAAAGATCTAGGAGTGATTGAGCATGTGTTTGTATTCCTTCTCTAGTGCTTTGCTTCTGTGGTAAAGAATTCAACTCATGTCCTTCCTACACTTAATTTGAAGGCAAAGTCTTTACATGCGTGCCAGTGCTCGCTGTTGTATGCATCCCAGCATTAGAGCATTACAAATTCAGGGAAATCTCATCGAGGATCCATAGAACGCATCCATTAGTCTTGGTTTTGTCCCCCAAACACACATTTTGCTTGCTGGTGCACAATCTGTGCCAGTTTGATCCATTTTCATTTCAACTGAACTTATTCCTTCCCTCCAATCTGTGCCAAGTGCAGAGGAGAAAGCCAAATACCCTCCTTGGTGTCATCTACACACAGTTGTCTTAGACACAGCGAAGTGTTGAAAATGCCTCAGTTTCCTAGCTTAATGCCATCAGAACAGCCAGTCTGGTTTTTCAACAAAGGCAGGTTTGGGGAATGTGGAATGGCAGAAAGCACAATGATTTATTTAAATTTGGTGAAAATATAGTCTGGTTATGTGTGACTACACATAGCTGCTCAGTGTAGTGGTCACTTATGCCAACATAAGTGACCGCCCTGAAACATTTAGGAAGTGATTCACGTCTGAGATGTCACAGCCATTTAACATCACTTTTATTTTTTCTAATTGAGGTGATGTTGGTTTTCACGCTGTATATGGTTTAGGGGAACAAGGCCACTGCTCAGGTGTATGTCAGCACACCACAACCCCCCAAAGCATCCACAGTCCTTTACCCTAGGCTCGAGGGTCCCCTCCTGCCTTTATTCCCACCCTCCCTGCTCCTCCTCCCCCAGTGGTCTCAGTTTGAGCTTGACCATCTCACTTCCCAAATCTCTAGACTAGGCAGTACCTAGTGGATATTTTAAAATAGATTTTATTTATGTATGCATACAAGAGTTGGGGTACAGGCCAGAGGCGCGGGAGGTGAGAGGGTTCACCAGAGACAGAGTGGGGAGCAGAGCAGGCAGACTGACTGAAACACACTGCTGAGGGGAGCAGCGGGCAAGGCAGGAGAGGTCTGCTGTGCCACATGGGTCCCCTCCCTGATTCGGGATCAAACTCACGCTGCTGTGCTGCGGATGCTTCACAGTGCGGCACTCAACCCGCCGCGCAACCAGGGAGGCCCCGTAGTGGACTTTTGTTATTTCTTTGAGCCCTCAGCCTGTGAACCATTGGAGAGCTGCTCATCATGGATCTTGGTGGAAGTCAAGGTGGCCTCTGCCTGGAGGAGCTAACATTGCTGCTCCTTTTCCTGCTCTGCTCTGCAGCTGGTGCAAAAGCAGAGGAGACAGGGGTCAGGGGCTCTTCTCTGGCGGTGGGTGTCACTGTGGTTGGGGTATTAGCCTGTGGTATGAACCCCGATTGCTGGCTTTTCTTCTTGTAATGCAAGTGTCTGACCTAGCTCCAGAGAGGGCTAACTGAATAAACACGTGCCTGTCACACGACTGGGTAGAGAGCCAGGCTGCCTCTCTCCACTGAGGTGCCTTTGTTTTCCAGAGCCTGGTTGATTTAGATAACTGACCATTTAAGGCTACGTGTGTTTCCCCCCTTCTTTCTCTTTCCACACTTTAAATTCTTGCCCTCGTGTTGTAAATCCATCAATAAAGAATGAGTCCACAAACCCTTCCACCCCCAACATTAACTCCCCAAGCAGCATGACCTCAGGCTTGAGTGCTCCACCTGCAGTCTCGTTGTGTGGGCTCAGTGTACTGTCTGACTTCCAGGCCTCGTATGTAAGAAACTTCTGTTTTTTTTTCAGTTTCTATAGGAAACTGAAGGGACCAGACCAATCACAGTATTGGTTGTTGATAGGTTGAATAGTACAAAACTCTCCAGTATCAGTTCTGAGGCATGTTTTTAGGTGAGACACCTACCATTCACACTTTTCCTTCTGTCTGGTGCCTTTAATAGTAACAGAAATGCTGTGAAACTCTTTTGAGAAGCAAAATGTAAATTTCAAACTGGTTAATTCATGTACTTGTTATTACTAAAACAGAAAACAAACAAAAGAAACCATGACTACTGTTGCATAAACCACAAGTGCTTACCACATTTGAAGCAGAAATCTCACTTCTGAGTATGTGTCCCAGCTATATTTTTTGCACAAGTGACATGGTGAGAGGAAAGATGTGCAGTACTGTTTGACATAGCAAAAGATTGAAAACAACCCATATGTTCCCCCCACCCACCCAGACGGGACAAAGGGACAACTTTACTGATAACCCACAAATGTATCCTGGAATATTATACGGCTATAAAGGAGAATAAATCATTTTATCTACTAAAAAGGATTCATTTCAATATAAATAAGAATGGAAGTAAGTATTTACTCATGGCAGTGAGGATGATGTGGTATTAGAGTGGCTGGTGTCTTTTCACTATTTGCCTTCCTAGATTTTTCATTTTCAACCATAGGAATGTATGATCTGTTTAAGAATTAAATGACTAAATTAAAATGAAACAAAGTACTACAGTCCGACCCATACATTTTTGTAACATAACTGCGTGCTTTATTGAGATACACAGTAAAGCAGTAATATAATACAATAGTAAGGCATATATTTGGTGAAGTCTGATATGTTGTGAAAATGCAGTAAAACTGAAGTTTTAAAAAATAATTAGTAAATGTTACAGTGTTGGTGTTAAAACACAATATGATACTCAAGTAAGAACCCAGTACCTGAAAACAATGACATAACATGCCATGTGATGTTTACGCTTCAGTTACATTGATTATGATTTATAGTTTAATACTCGGTGGTTATAAAGAACACGAAAGAATGTCCAAATTATGCTTAAAATGTAGCAATAAAGCTCTCAGTTTTATTCAAATATTTTGACAGACTCACTCCAGAACTAATGTCTAAAAGATAAAACAAAACAAAAAGATTAAAACAAAATTATGCACTCTACTTCTGATTTTAGAATGAAAACTTAAATTTCTTAGTAGGAAGTAAAATAACCCCTTGTTTTAAACTGTGGTTAAAAAAATTCCTCAGGTAAAAGTCCAGTGTCACATAAAGGAAAAAATGCACGACTAAAACCAAATCATATATAATTTGTTACCTTAGAGCTTTGGGTTTTCTTTTGGAAATTACAAAGGAAAAAGAAAATGGAGAAAAATGTTCACATGATGGACAAGTGGTGAAGCTGTGAAATCAGGTGTGCACAATTATTAGGAACACCCCAAAACCAAAGTGAGGTAGAAATAGCATGAGAAGCCATGTTTAATGTTAATTATCATTAATAAAATAATGGACAAAACCCACTTTCCAAAAGTTAATTACACTTGATGTAAGAGGTAACAGATTTGTAAAATAATAGGTCACACGGTGATTTCTGCTATGAGTGATTAAAAAAAAATCAAAGACTAATAAGATGAAGTAAAAGAGTAAAGCTTTTTCCTAGCAGTCCTTAGCTTTTCCTCTTGAGTTTTTCTCCTCTTTTGATCATTTTTTGTTTGTTAATATAGTTAACCTGCCTAATCCACCAAAGCGGGTTTGGAGTACCCTTTGGAACATGTGAATCAATTTGCATTCCCACGTACAAACCTGTGTGGAATTATTGGTAGAGAAATGCAAAGAAGGGGCACACTGTTCTGGGCTTCGGGGTTGATGTTTACCAGTATTGCGATGTGATGGGTCTATTTGTCTCCGTTTTTCCCAAGGGTGCTTTTAAATTGTGTTTCTTGGCATTGAAATCTCTTTGAAATGGGAAAAAAATTAAAAAAAAAAGACAAAAGAAAATCCCAAACACCCACTGTCGTTTGACTGCGAGAAGGAGGAAAGAATAATTTTGTTCTACTCTATGTATGCATTATGAACATTCATCCCATTCTCCAAGAGTGGCCCACTCCCTCACAGGGATGGGCTGGGATCTCACAGGCCTGCAGCCCTAATCCTCCTGCAGTTCACACAGTCTGGGAGTTAAAAATGTCGTCTGATGCTCTGACTTCCACTGAAGCATCATTCCGTCTAAATTGTGGCATTGCCAGCAGCAGGAAGTGGACTAGAGCAATCAATGGACTCCTCTGACATAAGAAGTCCTGTGTATTCATTCATATGCGCCTTTAAAAAAATTCAATACTCTAGTTGTCAGTGGAAAGTTTAAAATGAGAAACATCTGGAGCCCTAGACGATGTTTTAGTATGTAATTTCCTTCTGGCTTCAGGCTCCAGGGAAAATTCAAGACCAAGCAGGTAAGCCTGGATGACCAGAAGCAATTTCTTTTCAGCAGGAAGTGGCAGAAACATTTGAACGAGAGTTTTAAAAGGTCTCTAAAAATTGATCTATATGCTCGTAGTATTTACGTACTTCCAGACATATAGATGTAGAAAATGAAAACCCATGGCTAGTCCCCCACTCAGTCAACAATTCCAAAAGGAGCAACGTGAAGTAGTCGTTTTGGCGGTGTTAGAGGAAGTCCTATCTTTAATAGGCGAGAGAAGAAAAAGAAGCCATGAATTTCATATGAATATCACGCTAAAAGGATGCAAAACAATGCACTGCCTCAACGTTTGTGTGTGTGTGTGTGTGTGTGTGTGTCTGTTTGTTTTTAGGGGTTTTTATAAACAACTTTTTTTTTATAAAGCACACTTTAGTTTACAATCTTTCTTTATAACTGTTAGAAATTTTTAAACAACCCAAAATGCGTTCCATATAAAGAAATGGCAAGTTATTTAGCTATCAAGATTTTACATGTAGTTTTCTTATAACTTTTTTTGTACAATTGCATAGACGTGTAAAACCTGCCATTGTTAACAAAACAATAACAGACTTAGAAACTACTGAAATCTACAGTATAATACCACTACCCTTCACAAAAATATAGATTTTTTTTTTCTTGTAAACTCTTACTGTCTAATCCTCTTTGTTGTATGAATATTATAAAAACCATGCGGGAATCAGGAGTTGTAAAACATTTATTCTGCCCCTTCTTCATCTGTCATGACTGAAACTAAGGACTCCATCGCTCTGCCCAAATCATCTGCCATGTGGAATAGGCTTCCTACATTGTGTCCTGGAAAACAAAGAAAAGGACAGACTTTACACAGGTGTGGACATCATGACCCTTGCTCTTTGCCATTTGGGAAAACTGCTTCCCATTTCTAGGTGGAGACAACACAGAAGCTGCATCGATGGTATACGCGGCAGGTTTGGTTTTTCACCAGTTTCCAGGAAGAAGCAAAGCCTTGTTAATGAAGCTATTCCACGCTGTTAGTATCAGCTTACTATTGGATGAGGCTACTGGTGTTGCTGAAGTGGAAAACTGTCCAAGACTGCACTTATGTTCCCCATATAAAGTTCTTCTAAAGGATTCCACGGAGAAGCACAAGACTCCTGTCATGCTGGGATGCCACTGGTCCATCTTGCTGGGGGATATGATTTAGTATGAAACCGTACTGGAGTGCATTCACTGTCAAACCATCGCCAGCCTCTTCCCCACCACCGCCCCTCGACCACCACCACCATTGCTACCACATGGAATCTTGATTCTAAGGCTGTTTCCAGCTATTGGCTCCTTCTCAGGATGTGGTGGAGGCAACTTGTTTCTCTCTGCTTTTTCTTGGATTGAAAAATAAACTCTCTAATTAGCCTTTTTGTACACTATTAACATTTGAATTAGGAAGCTTCAGAATAAAAATCACTTTTCATTCTAAATTACTCTAGAGCCTAATTATAATATGACCCACATGTATAGCATGGAGCTGGGGATCCTGTGAATCCATTTTTGATCTTCTCCTAAAGGAGGGTTAAGTATCCGTATAGCGTTTGAATAATAATGTGACATGACTTAGTATTAATCCCCCAGCATGGAGCTCAAGAGCAGCGCCATGTCTCTGGGTGTGCTGCAAAATTCAGATCTAGAGCAAGATAACATATGTTATGACTTGCCTTCTTCATGTATGTCCCCTATTTTTATGACTGTGCAACTGTGCAAATTCCCCTATTGACTGCTAAAAAATCCCTATAGAAATAAAAGACTGGCTAGGGCAGGTAATGTTTTCTAATATTCAAGACACAGATGACATTTGAATAAGTGAGCGGCTCATAGGCACTTAAATAGTGATGGCACCGGATGAAGCTGAGACTTTGTAAAAGTTTAATGGCACTCAGTTTTTATATTGAGATAAAGTTTGTAAATATCTGCATTTTCCTAGTGCAAAGAATTCCAGTGAGAATGAATTGGTTTTTAAAAATCACCTGGATTTCGGTTGAGACTGTAAATATAACAACTTGGTTTAACAGCATAGGTACTATTTGCAGAATTGGCGATAGTTTGGCACCTTTCAGTGGCGAACTGAACTCCTCCAACTTTTCTAAACCATAAAAAGCACAGGAGGACCTAGTGGGTCCTTTGCAGCTCCTGGGAGCACGAATCTGTAACTGATGCCCAGTGACCCTGAGAATCGGCACAGTTCCTCATGAACTGCAAAATTTTAATTGCTTGCAATCTGAACCGCTATTAATGAAAGCCAGTAAAAATAAAACCGAAGCCCCTTACAACTTGATACCTGAACATAATCCAGAGTTCTTTTCATGCCCACATCTGACTATAATGTAGTCCACCTCTTAGCCAGAAAGTGTATTATGAAACATAAACGAGGAAGAACTCTCTTGTTCCCCGGTGACTCGTTGATAAGGATCGGAAAGTGCCTATTGTAGTGTGTGTGCTGGGGGGGTGTGGACTGCAGTGCAAAGCTCTAAAGACAAGGAAGTGCGTTTACAGGTTACAGAGCCAAGTGGTATGGCTACTCCTTAACACGGTGTTCGGTTACTACCTAGAAGGAAAATTCTCGAGTTTTTCAAGAGGCAGGCATTTTAGGAGTATTTACTGCCTAAAAAGTTACCAGGTGAAATTGGGCTTCATTAGGCTTTATATACCACATGTACCTCCACAAAATGTTAGGTGGCCCTTACCCTGTGTAGGCTGTTAAGTGTTCTTAAGTGACTTCTTGGCCATGCTATGCTAAAGTCATCTCATCCTGTCTGCAGTAGGCCTTGGTCACTCTATTTACAGATTTGTTTACCCCAAATAAAGATTCTAATGTTTTTCATAGAGGTTTACATTAGAACCAGAAAATAAAAAGCAAAACAAAACCTGTCTCTGAAAAAAATCCCGCCCTTGGGAATCATAGCTCAGTCCATGGGAGGCATAAAATTGTACTGGAATGCAGATCTGGAAAACAGTTTGTATTCTGGTCCTATTGTCCATATGTGTAAGGCAGAGAATTAGTGAGGCCATTAGTTTTACCGGACAGATTTTGTCTAAGTCAAAATTAAAATCTCATAGTGTGAGCACAAGAGGCACTGAAAAAGCAGGCAGGGTTCAGGCATTTGCCATCAGCTTCAGGCACAGGTTGACACAAAAATACGTCTATAGAAAGTATTAATTTAATCCATTCTTAAGCAAGGATTGTTGAACACAAAGGCACCATGCGTGGAACATTAGGGCACTTGTGTGTTTTTCCAAGTTGGCGCTAACTGCAACACTGTTAGTCTCACACGCCACGGCTGCCTGAGGGAGTTGTTTTCCGCAGTGATTGGAACTGAGACTTTCCGGCAGAGAGCCAAGACCTCAATAGCAATCTGGCACTCTATTTTTTAAAAATACAATTCCCAAATAAATGGTTAGCATTCAATTGGCCAGAGCAAAGCCAGAACACTGCATTGAAATTTGCTTATCTTCTCTGCTCTATAATCTTTAAAAAAAAAATCTGGTCTACTGGACATTTGGGGTATTTTCAGAGCATTAAAAAAAATCACTATTGTTTTGATTTTCCTGGCTTTCTGGCAAGTTTTCTGACTAGAATACTCTGCAGGTAGTAAAGTTTCCAAATGCCTATGTGACTTCAATTATGTTTGCTGGCCTTTTGTGAAATTTGTTCATAAGAGAAACATGTTCGGGGTGGTCAAAATTATGGTACAACTATCTGCAACAAGTTAAGATAAGTTTTAAGGGACACTTACCATAAGAATGAACCCAAGAAGTCTCACGTAAGGTTACATGAGCCAGGCAAACCGTCAGGAGCATTCAATGCTGCACCGATTCAGGTTTCCTCACTTTCTCCTCCCAACCTACAACTCCCGGGGGGTCTCACTGCCCCGATTCTCAGAAGGGAGCTCTGGTGTAGACACACCGAGAGAGCATCAGACTTGTTAGGCTTGCATGACATGGTGTGGCAGGATTTCTAATATGATGCCGCCTTATTTTGAAATGAATCAGAGGCTACTCCTGTCTGTCATGTTGGCTGAGGATCCAGATGCCTCTTACGTGACTCTCCAGCCAGCCAGCCCATCTTCCAGAATAGTACATGCTGTTGCCATCCAAGGAAGAGCTTTCCTTCTCTGGCCCTTCACACTAAACTCTTAGTACGGACGATCTTGTTTCTGTTGGGTTATTATACAACTCTGGCTCACCCAAGCCAATCACTATTGGATGACAATGTGTACCTAAAATTCCAGGTAGAATAGGAGCATGAAGCAGCTTTCACTGTGAAATCCCAGCATACATTCAGTGATCATGCTGTATATTACTTTTCAGTCCATGAAGAGTTATTTTTAGGAAAAAACTTAAAATTCCGGCATTCAGTGTTTTACCCTAATTGGTTATTGTTCTGTCTGGCTCCAAAGGCAAAAAAAAAAAACCTCAAAAAACAAACCCACAAAGAGATTCTCTAGAGACAAGTTGAGATGAGATGACATAAGCCTTTCAAACACCATTTTCTAATGTGATGGTAGAACCCAGTTGGAGATTGTGGAGAGTGTGGCTCTGGACCGATATTGCCTAGATTCTGGCCTGGTTTTGTCACCTTGGTCATACTGCTTACAGTCTCACTGACTCAAGTTTCATTATCTGTGAAATGGGCTCATAAGAGCACCTGCCTCATAGGGTTATCATGAAGAAAAAGATGGCAAGGGCTTAGACTAGGACTTGGTTTAGACTAGGACGTGGCACTTATTGGGACAGAAAGAATGTAGGGACCAGGAAAAAAAAATGAAGTCATCCCAGAAGAATAAAAATCAAGGGCACTGGCAGAAAAAAATGAGGGCCCTAGAAGTAGAAGGAAGCTTTATGATTTATCAACTGTGATTCGAGCTAAATTTATATTGAAGATTGTATTTGTTGCAAATGGCAACAGAGGATGGCCTGCAGGATTGCAAGGTAGGGACTACGAAGGGTTGGCATTTTAGAGAAGATTCCTCTTCCCCCAACTCTGGTCCTGTTGTCATGGTGATGACAATGGCAGTGAACATTGCAATGTTCCTTGGGAGCTGTAAGCAGAGATGACTACTGTTCTGACATGATGGCGTGTGTAGTACATTCATGCGCGTGCACGCACACAATCCTTACACAAACACCAAACATAGAAAGCAGATGAGACAGACAGAAGCCATGGCTGTGAGCCTGAATCTCACTAACCTCTCTCATTGGCTTTCCAGGGGGATTTCTTCCTTTAATATAGAGAGAGGAAGAGGTAGATATATCAGAAAGGGAAAAAAAAATACCATGCATAGATATACAGTTTCATAACAGTTTGCTTCTTTACCAATTAAGTGTTGAGATGGCACTTCATTAATTCTCTTCTGAAAGAAAAATTCCCCCCAAACCAAAACCAAAACCCCAAGGACACATTCAAATAACCTTTACATACACTTAAAATCGGTGTAAACAGATAACATGGTCCATGAGACATCACTTAAAGAATCCGTAGGCTTTATTTCTATGGCACAGCATAGAAATCTGACAAATTGAGCGCTGTTTTTAGGGGAATTGTCAAATATCAAGTTGAATGTCCCCACATCTCAGACTCCCTTCACTCTTGACAACCAACACATAGAAACCTAAACAGGAGCTCATTTTATGTGCCAAAATTCAGCACCACAAATGCAAAGCAGACCACTGCACAGAGGCTAGACTCCACCCTCTGGGGTGGGTTTGTTCTCTGGTAGAAGCTGAGCATGCCCATGCTGGTGGGGGGGCACCTGAGAGAACAGAATACAAGGTGGGGGGAAGGACGTTACACCCCACCAACAGACAAGCCAGAGTCAGATGGAAGCATGAGCCTTCAATTTCTCACTATTGACAGCTGTTAGGAGCCTTGAGGGGTGATGGCTAACGGGCCGCTGGCCTTGTTTATAGAATCTATAGGCATATATTTATTTTCGAAAAGCAGGTTCTGATGAGAAAGTTTTCTATGATGATATTTGTAACTGGACAGAAATTTAGAGACCTCTGTTCATATCTAGCATGTCTTGGGCATGACATTTTCCTTCACCTCCAGGGTCTTCAAAATGAAATACTGGCGTTTACCTTTTAGCATTTCCCTCCCCTGCGTCCACCCCACCATGCTTAGGGCTCCAGGATTAAAACTCCCTGACAGAGTTTGAGAACTATTAGTATAGCATGAAGAGGTCTGGATGCCAGAAGATATCTTTTGAAATGTTAGTGTCCCAAACTGCTAGTATACATTTAAAAGCCTTCTAAATATGACCCTCTCTCTCTTCCCCCACCCCTACTTCCCCTCTCCTTTCTCCTAAATTTTTCCAAGTCAGTCAGAGATTTCTTAGAAGTATTAAAAAAAAAACACCAGCATGCTTGCTTGCCTGTGGAGGTATACTCAAGGTATCCACAATACTCCTGAAACCAGGGTAAAGAGACAGAAGACTAGGTATTGGCTCCTCAGTTGTGGTATTACTGGTGGTAGGCCTACACCACAGTATGTGTGCGGGCAGGAGACTACCATTTCATTCTTGATGGCTCAGGGGATTCCAGTGTGAATTCCTGACCCATTCCTTTTAATTCCCCATAAGATGGTGAGCTCCTTGAGGGCAGGCCTCACATGTTGCTCACCCACCTGTTGCTCCCAAATGCTTGGCACTGTATTTACCTCAACACTAAGGGTACTTGATAAGTGTTGACTGGACTGAACTAGTTAAGGTCATGGCTAGGCTGGGGTCAAGGGTCCTTCTGTGTTTTAGGAAATTTGGCCTTGCTTTTTATCCTTTACCTTGGATGCCAAGGACTGGTAAATTGTTCCAGATTATATCTTTGGCCTACTTTTAAGACTTCAGAACTTTAGGAAGGATGGTGTTGTTAGAAAACAATATGATTCACTTTCAAAATGTTATGGTTCCTATAACAGTGAAGGTTACATGTCCTAATTTTTACAACAAACCATCTTCAGCAATCTGTATCAACTAAATGTGCAGCAAATTCTGTGGGTTTTGCATCACATATTTCTTCAGAAACTGTATTTTATATAGAATGGGGCTCACAGTGCCATGTTACCCTAATCTCTTTCAAACTCCTCCCACATCACTTAGGTTCTAGTGTGCTCATTTGTATGATACAAAAGGAAGGTCCTCTTTTTGTGTTAAAGAAGCACTCATGTTTTCTACTCTATCAGGAATAGCTGTATACTGAGAAAATAGAGGCTAGTTGGTTGTAACATAAAAAAAACATAAATACTAGATAAAAAGTTTTATAAGTCCATTCTGTACAATGGAGTTTCCTAAGACCTTCACACAGAATATCCATCTGGCAGTGTGGTATGTTGACAGGAAATGAATCAAGAGTAAAAGGAAGTGTGCTGGGGGAGTCTCAGTTCTAAGTAAAGGGCTTGGTCAGATCTGGAGTAGTGACGTTTCCTTTGGGTATAGTAACTTGAGATGATGGTTGTAACTCTATTTCAAACTCAGAATCACAGGAGGTTACTGTGTTGGGTATTTTTCAGCTTTTTTATCTCAGTTCACAGTTGACAGTGAGAAACAACCATACCAAACATGTAAATGACAGGGTGTGGCTGTGTCCCAATAAAACTTTATTCATAAGAACATGTAGTGGGCCAAAATTGGCCTGTGAACTGTCACTTGCTAGCCACCGGTATAAAGTAGTAAATGTTCAAATCCTTTATGGGCTCATAGAGGAAACAGAATGGTGTTTGAAAGGGTGCACATGATGCTTCCATCTGCTTTTGTTCTTCATTATTGCTCTTTGTTGCTCTTCCATAAAAGAATCACAGATAAGACTTGAATTTTAAAACATGGCAGGTTTTGCAGAGCTGTTGGGTTGGTAATTTAGAAGCATTAACAGAATGTATATGGGCTTATTTAGGAGGAGGTAGTATGGGGGCAGAGGAGAGCATGGGCTGTTGGAGATAAAAATAATGTAGCACGGGTCAGCAGGTTAAGAGAGTGTACAAGCAGCAGAAATCCTGGCATAGCCTGCTAACTGCTTTCTGAATTGCCTTATTGCACTAATAGGATCTTGGATCCTCTCATTATCTTGGATCCTAGCATTCATTAACCTATATAGAGTGGCACCTCATTTTGACAGAGCCTAATACTATACCACCAACAAGGGAACCATTTCTTCCATTAATGCACATGCATGTAAAAATACCTTTGTTAGACTTCTAAATGATCAGTGATTAATGGACAAATCACTTACAGGGCTTATTTTTAAACTGTTCATTGTTCTTTCTACCCATATAGTGTTCCCAGGAACGGACATTTAGAAAGTATCTTATAGTAGATAATGATGTTTATTACAGTAGAATTCAATTTCTACCTATACTTAGAGACAGGGACAGGTTATAGATGGGTAAATAGATGAGATGGAAAGTGGCTGATGTTCAGTGTTCAATATCTACAAGCCTCTCAAATCCCCCATGTGGCTGTGCACAACTGTATCTAGAGTTAATCAGCAAAGATATCACTCCAGAGTTATATGAGTACATGTCCACACCTTGACTCCTGTACTTTTTATTGCCTATTATGTAGGCAGTGTTGGCCATCAGTTTATCAGCAAGTGGAGAAGCATGCAGCCTCTTTATTACTTTGGGTAGCAGTTTAGCAAGGCCTCCAAGATGTGATCAGAACCCTAATTTAGCTTGCTGAATGGTCATGAACAAGGCACTTCACTTCTTTGGACTTCCAGGTACTTCCAGTGAAAACAAAAGCAATTAGCTGACCCTTTAAGATCGGAACCGTAGTCAGAACTGTGGCAAAGGGTAACAAAAAGTTGTCAATTTAAAGTACACAATAACTCCCCTATCTATATAGTTCATGTTTATGAAGAATGCAATATTTTTTAAGTCTTTTCCTCTGTGGGCAATTATCTAGCAGGGTTAAGTAAACCATGAGGTGGTATTTAATTGTGTATTTCCACTAAATGTCAGACCTCTTGCTCTGACATCTGTTTTGAGTTACTCAAACAGCTGTCTAAAACAGCTGGAGCAACCGTGAACTTCATTTTTTGTATACAACAAAGGGAACATCAATGGTAGACCCAGATTAGAACTGCAGTGTCCTCTAAGGCACTAGTAAGGTCTTGGCAGAAGTTTCCATTTTTAGAAAAGATATTCACAGAGAAACTGAGATTGGGTAGATCAGTATTTTTGCAATAAGGAGTTGTGTTAAATAAATAAAACAGAAACAATGTGAATTATATATCATGTGGAAAATATTGTTCATGAAACTTTTGGTTCTGATCTTTGTACATGTAGTCAATGTGCATATATATACACCTATATATGTGCTGTATATGGTAGGTACAGGATGTACATATACATTTATTTTCTACCTTTACCCAGTTAATGATGTAAAATGATAATCTTGTTATGGATGATGATCAAAAAAGCTTGAGACACACTGTATGTCAAAGATGCTAATATGACCTTTTAGACCCTTCCATCTGAGTTGTTAAGGTTCTAAGGATTTTCTGCTTATTATCCACCTAAGAGCCCTACTTAAATAGTAAGATGTTTCAATTAAACCTGTGTGTGTGTGTATGTGTGTGTATATATATTTTTTCATTCTCCATTTTTTAAAAAAAAAGCGCTTTTAATTATAAAGCATCCGAAGAAACATTTTCAGAGTGCCTTGGTAATTAGCTTATTTGTAATGAGACATTCTATCTATTTGAATTTGGGGAGCAAAAGGTATTGTAACAGGGTCGTCCCCAGGAAAGGTGGAAGTTCCAGAATCCCGGTTCTACCCTAAGTGGGTGGAGCTGAGCAGGGATAAGAAGATCTTGGAGCGTGGATGGAAGAACAGAAGGAAGGGAGGGAAAAAAAAGGCAGGATGAAGAGCAGCAAAGAGATGTAGAGGAGGCACATAATGCAGAGAGACACGTGAAGCAACTGCGCTTGCTTTTTGGTCTTGGACCGGTTGGAACAGATGTGGGTGAGAGACCCGTGGGAAGCTTAATAATGGCAGCTTTCATCTTGATTTTGATTTTGCTCTTTTCCTCCCGGATTTGTCTGACTCTTTCTGACCTTTTTCTATGGGGTCTCTACTGAAAGGTCCTTTAGACTTGTGGCAGGCTTTTGGGCCTTGCTTTGGGCCAATCCTATTTAGCTGGACTTTTACCCTCAAGGAGATGGGTAACTTTAAATGCTTAACTTAGTAACTATAGTGTTTGTCCTTTCTGTATCGTACCCTAATTATATTAAAGTTCCTTTCCATTAAAGGTCTTATATGTTTGTCTTAATGCAGAGGATAGCAAAACCCATTCAAAAAGGGAAAGTTTGGGGGTTCTGGGGTGCCCCTCTCCCTGCCCTGTAACAGTATGACACTATAATTTATAATAATGTAGATTTGGTCTTCATCCCCATTCCTGGCACTGAGCTTCTAAAACCTTACGAATTACCAGAGAGAAGAAAGAAGCATCAAGGTGGCTTTCGTTATGTTAATGAGGCGACTTTTATACCACCCTTAAGGGACTGATTACCAGGGGAATCAACCAAAAGATTAGAGTTGGGCCTCCAGTGAGGGGGAGGGCTAGAGGTTGAGTTTAAGGGCTGATAGCCAGTGATTTAATCAAGCTTGCCTATCTAATGAAGCCTCCAGAAAAACCCAAAAGGATGGGGTCCAAAGAGCTTGCAGGCTGGTGAACACATGGAGATTTGGGGAGAGAAGAATGGTACCCCAGAGCAAAGCCATGTACCTCTTCCCTATAGCTTGCTTTATGCACCTCTTCTATCTTTTTGTTCTTGAGTTATGCCATTTTCTAATAAATTAGTAAGCTAATACGTAAATATTTCTCTGAGTTTTGTGAGCTGCTTTAGCAAATTAATAGAACCCAAGAAAGGGTGTCTTGGGAACATCTGATCAATAGCTATTCAGTCAAGCATAAGTGACAATGTGGACTTGTTACTGGTATCTGACGTGAGGTGGGGACTGGGCAATCTTGGGGGACTGAGCCCTTACCCTGTGGGATCTGATAGTAGCACAGGCTAGACAGTGTCAGAATTGTAGGACACCCAGCTGGTGTCTGAGAATTGCCTGGTGTGGAAAAGAAGTCCCACACATTGGAATTGGAAACTGAATTGTAAAAGGCCTATAATAAGGCCAAATTTGGCAGAAAGTAGCAAAGCAAAAAAAAAAAAAACCCAAAAACAAAAGGCCATAGTTATACACAAAGATAAACCAAATCTTCTAACACCTTATTTATTCTGTTTTTTTTGTCTATCAGGAAAATGAATTAATTCTCTCAAGCCACCAGGGTCCCCTTGAGTAAGCCTTCTTAGTTTAATGGGCTTGGTACCAGACAAAGCCTCCTTACTCTGTATTTGAGAGCTCAAATTAGCACCTACGGGACGTTTTGCTTCTATAAGCATTAATTTAGTAGGCATAATCCAGGCACCCTGAAGAGAGTTTCCATGAAGTTCATCAACATCATATAGTCAATATAACATCAGAGATGCTAACTGCCAAGTACCATATCAGGACATATATTTCTAGTTTTCTAGGTGGCTGCTTCCAATGTCCATATGTACCTAGCTTCAAAGACTTTAAAA
Source organism: Galemys pyrenaicus (assembly GCA_019455555.1). Taxonomy (NCBI): domain Eukaryota; kingdom Metazoa; phylum Chordata; class Mammalia; order Eulipotyphla; family Talpidae; genus Galemys; species Galemys pyrenaicus. The sequence goes on along the minus strand of JAGFMF010012069.1, from coordinate 12,325,590 downwards.
GGGGGCATGCTGGCAAAGGGTGCAAAGGATTTCACCTTAAAGATCATTAAGGTGGATGAAAGATCCAATAAAAAAGGGGTCTCAGAAGGTTAGGCTGCAGTAGCCCCTTCTCTGTCTGACTCTAGCTATGTCCATGTGGACACCAACAAAGCAGCTTCCACAGAGCAGGTAAACAAGTTGTCAGTTCATGGGGCTGGGATGAAACCTGTGTTTATGACCTTCAAGCGAAAGCTTGGGGTCAGAGAAATGTGTGTTAGCAGTGGGGGACCGAAGGCCTGGCCCCCCCAGTAGCCGCGATCTTGAAGACACTTGGTCTGCCCAAGACTAGTTCTTTTCTGTTTATCTCAAAGAGGTGCTTCTGGAATTTATTCACGGTGTGAACATATCTACCACTGCCATTATAGTATCATGCTGTGATCTGAACTTCTCTGAAAGTTGGCATCCCCAGTGGACTATAAACACCCTGAAGGCAAGGAGCTCAGCATATCTTCTCTGCGTCCTAACACACTGGTACATAGTAGGTGCTCATAAAAGCTGGCGGGGTGAAGGTGAAAGCATTTGATTTATGTCACACTTGCCCGTGGTCTTCTCAGTATGAATCATAGCTCCCAGGGAGCAGTGACAGCTAAGATGGTTGGGATGGGGATGAGGGTGTGTGTGTGTGGCGGGGGGAGGTGGGTTGGGGGGCGGTTGGAAGACCTGAGATTTTTATCTGGTAAAATCACATCTGAGGTGCTCAGAGGTGGAAAGATGGCTGATGCAGACATTTAAAATTAGCTTCCCCTGACGGTTCCTTAGCAACGCTCTATCAGAACATTATTGCTTTTAATGCATACCACATGCACAATGTTCACTCGTACATCAGATACTTAGGAAATGGCCATTGTTAACTGACACTGAACAAAAGATAGGAAAACACGCGACCCACTGCCCTTACGGAGAGGAACAAATAGCCCAGATTTTCTGCCGCCTTCCCTTCTGGGCAGCCTGTTATGGGTGCCAGTCACTGGTCACAAAGCCTGGTGTTTTCCCTCTTAAGCTTTTCTCCGCTTCCCTGCTATTTGATCACAGGTGATTGCTGCCATTCTTTTTATTCATTGAAGGGACGTGGACCAGTGACTTTGTTTGATGTCAGGGCAATAAACCAAAATAAATACTCTAAGAAATGAACAGCAGTAAAATACTTCCTTGAGAAAAGCAAGACATTAGAGTTGCCTATTGGCCAGTGGGAAAATTCAGTGGGCTAAAATGCTGCTTCTGTATGAGGGGTGGCATACAAAGTGCTGGGCAGGAGTAAATGATATTATGCCTTGGAGAAAATGGAGTGTATTCCATCCTTGGAAGTGACAGAGAACAGAACATACCAGTATATAAAGATTTATTTGTACCGATATTGAAATGATGGGGTAGGATACAAGTTTTCAATAGAAAAGGTTTGAGACGACAAGTCAGAATCCCCAGTAGCATCGCTAGACAAGTCCTGGACCTTGCTATAGCGGGTAGTATGGTTAAGTCCCTGTAAAGGCACCATCTGGGCATTCATTTCCTTGTCTGTAGAAGTCACATCATACTTGCTTTTAAGTGGAAGCTGTCTCATAATTCACTCTTCAGACTAGTGTGCTGAGCAAGTAAAAAGGACTTTATCAATAGGAGTTCGTATTCTTATTTCTAGATATCTCTTGATTGCACAGGTATTTGAATCCAAACCCGTTAAAAATAAAATCATCTCAGAGTAATCCCAAACTGGCATTCTTTCAGCACGTGTTACTTACACATGAAAATGCATACAATAGTTGTGCATGGATGAGTGGCTTACTTCTATTACGTCTGAGTTACTTCTAGTGGGGGAACTCACCTCTGGAACTAGGAAAGGAGTTGTTGAGTTGCTCCATCACTTCCTCTAACCCTGTGCTTGCATCTTGGGGAGGACTGAGAAGATCTTCCTCACCTTAGTGAAAGCAAACACAAATAATGGCAAATTGCACTTAATACAAAAATTAGAGAACAATTCACAAGCCATGATCACATTTTAAAATGTATAAATTCATTTTTACTTGTTCATCAGTAACAAATTAGCATAACCCCCAAGCTTAATCGTTAGCTCTGAACAATTCCTTGGAAGGCAGGAATTATCTAAGGAGACTTTATCTTTGGAGAAGAAAACTGTATATCTATTGAGTAGTTAAGATAAAGTTTGACATAAGGGTTTTGTGACCCATTAACAAATGTGAGATGTTTTTCCTTGCAACAAAAAAATTATTGCTAATATTGCATTTGGTAGCCTCTCTGCAGCACAAAAGAAAGTAAGAATGTGGCATTTTGCATTTGCTTTATGAAGGAAAGGAAGGAATGGAGGTATTTTTCCCCACTCTTTCCTTTGACATTTAACCAAAAACACAAAATTCAAGCACCTTTAAAGTCCAGCGTAAGAGAGAAAAGTATGTGACCTATATAGGTGATAAAATATTATTTTAAGGATGTCGATATGGGGTGTACTGGGGAGTTACGTTCCTTTCCTCTTTGTTATAAGGGGCTACTTTACATAATGATGTCTTTGGAGGTTTATGAAGGGGAGGCACTTTTAATTTTTGAAAGTTTTTTTTTAATGTAGGAGAAATGATGGTTTGGAAGAAGTTTATGGATGAGTGGTCTTCAGGAATGGGAAATTACTTATAGATTTAATGGATCGGTGTCTCTACTGTTTATTCATCTGTTAAGAAATATGCTTCAAAGAACATCTCAGTAAGGGAGAAAGTTTTTCAATTTAAACAAAATTAATTTGAACTTTGAAGGTCCCTTGACCTTTATTTTTTATCATAGTCTTCCAATTGTGAAAATAACTTCTTTTCAAGGTCTGTTTGTCTAGCACATTGTTCCTATCATCTCAAACAAGACCTTGCGCTTCAGCAAATCAACAATAATGCATATGCTTAGGGAAGATCTCAGGTTCGTATCTGATGTGGAACGGAACGGAGGCCAGAGATTGAATGCCTTAAATATGTCATTTCTTTTGGTCTGTGCCACTCGGGTTTTCATCGATGATTATAGTCTTGCATTGATTACTAAGTATTCTTTTTTTTAATCAAAAACTAAAAGAATCCTTAGGAATGCTCACTATTAAGACAAAAATCAGGGCCTCCCTGGTTGCCTAGCGGTTAAGGCTCAGCACTATGACCCCTATGGCTTGTTCCTTCCCTGGTCAGGGAGCTGACCCACGAGGCACTTGTGGGCTTGTTTTACCTGCTGCTCCCCCCCTCAGCAGTGTGTTTCAGTTGATTTTCCTGTTCTGCTCCCCACTCTACTTCTGGTCAATCCTCTCACCCCCTATACCTCTGACCTATACCCCAGTTCTATGCAAACATAAAAACCTTTCAAAAAAGCAGAAATGAGATTGTAGGTGGATATAATGTTGTAGACCATTATAAGAATGCAAGATTAAGGACCTACATAGACAAAAACAGTCTGGTTCTGTCAGTCTTGTGGTATAAAAATATACCATAGGAAACCTCTTTGGGATAAGTGCTGAAGAACTAAGGCTACAAGGTAGAAAAGGAAGAGTTACCATTTCTGTCTAAACACACACACACACAAACACAAGTGTGAGCGTGCACGTGCACACATAGCTTATATATGATTTTAAAAGGGGAAAATGAAATTCAGCATTTTTACTTTTTCTGTGGGTTGAAGATACTACTACTTGTGAGGACAGAGTGAATGAAATCCCTTCAGGAGGAACAGGGTCCTGGCAACTGCACATTTGACTACATGTTTTTATTCCATTACTGATGCACTTTTTTGCCAAACAGGAAAACATGAGGCATTTTTAATGGCAGCTTGTCTGCTGTAGTGAGAGTATGATTTACAGAATAAATCGGAACCCACTGAGACACTCTTGAGCAACAATGTTAATATTTCTGACAGTTTAATTACATCATACCGGAGCTCCAGAAACTTAATTCTACTGTGTTAAAGTACAGTTCAATGAGGTGATTGGGAATCCTCTTTGAATTATTTGAAGGATCAAATTACAAAGTATAAACCTAATTCATCTTTACAAGTAAACTTTTTCAAATATGTGTCCACTACAGATGAAAAACTGGCTTGCTATTTAATGAAAAAATCTCCTGGCTGTTATGATGAATGTGTGTCTCTGGAGTGCCGACTGTGTTGTAGGTAGTACATACACAAGTCAAGTGTAATCTGTTGGATCCTTAAGATTTTACAATACATAAGAAATTCCTTGGGGTCAACTGGTCTCCTTTTAAGAATAGAAACCAGATTTATCACACATATGTATTCATAAAAGTAAGTCAACACACTGAAAATTGCTAAAAAAAAAAAAAACCCTGATATTGTCTGTGTCACATTATACTGGAAAAATTAATAGTTAAATTAAACGTGAAGTTAAAGTAACATTATTGGGTTATTCAGTACTGGGTCACATTTTAAATGTCTAAACCAAAAGTCATAGAAATTTAAAATTTACTTCACTATTTATCAAAAGCCGGTTATGTACCAGACACTTGTTTGAGTTCTGGTGTTTGGGCGACAACCTATAGTCCCTGTTTGCATGGGATTCACATTCTTAGGGAGGTACCTAGGCTAAACAAATATCAAGTAAATGATGGGGCATGTCAGGTGGCGAAAGCATTGGAGAAGAGAAGAGTGAGTCAGTGAGCAAGAGCCTCTGGAAAGGGTGCGTTGGGAGCCCTCACTGATGAAGTACAGTTGAACAAAAATTTTAGCCCTTGACATGTGAGGGGAAGGCACATCAGACAGAGGGAACAGCAAATGCAAACACTCTGAGCGGGCAGTATGACTAACTTGTTCAAGAAACAGGAAGAAGGCAGGCAGTGAGGACTGAAAAGAGGGACCAAGGATTGGCGGGAATGCGCTTCCTCGGCCCGGGAACTTGCAATTGGTCACATGACCTGCTTTGGCCAAAGGGATGCAAATGTGATATAGAGGCCAATGTGCTGCAGATGCGACATAGGGGCTTGTCATGTCCAGGGGTGACTGGATTGGCCCTCTTGTGCTTGTATACATAAGGGGCACATGGCCCAAGTAGGCTGCAGCTGCAAGCGTGATAAAAGACTTTGAAACAGACTTGGACCCAACCCACAACTTGAAGTCAGCCTAGCCAAGCTCTAGGCAAACAGATGCACGAATGAAACATTCGTAACTTGAGAATTTTGTGGTTATTTTGATACAGCAATAGCTGTCTGATAGAATCGCTTTTAAAACATCAACCTAGCGCTTTCTGCCTGCTTTATCTGTGCAAGTGTTGTCTCCTTTCCTTTCATCTACTAAACCTAACCTTTTTGGATATTAAAAAAAAGCCACATCAAGCCAGCAAAATAACAGGGTCTGTGGGTTGCTGAATCATACACTGATATGTAGTTACATGTAGGTAACCAGAAGTGCTCCTGGCTCTAACACCTGTGAACCCAAGTCTCTCCCCCACAAAAGAAAAACCCAGATTCATTCATTCAGCAAGAAATTATTTATTGAATCCCAACTGCCCTACAGTAGGGGCTCGGGCAGGCCTCAGTCCTCATCCCTACATCACCTATTCAGTGCTTGCTCAAAAGCATGTTGCGCAGTTAAAAGATTTCTGACTTAGTTAATGGGAATTCTTTACCATTAACATTTGCGTTTGATTCTACTCCAAGATGATTCCCACAAACACAGTAAAAATCTTTTTTGGATTGTTAGCTGAAAGCTTCATGGCTTCTAAAGTTGGTTCAAAAAAGTGAAACATTTTAAAAACGAATGTTTCAAAATAAGTTTAGCCGTGGTAAAAGTTAAAAAAAAAAAGTAGTCTAATGTAGTATGAAGATAAAAAGAAGTGAGGTGACTCAGTTTAATCTGCAAAAAATGAAATGGGATGGTTTGCTATGGGCGAGATATTCTTAGAAGTCTCCTGAACCTCACCTTGGCTCTAGGCTTTTTTGCAGGAATTATATAAGACCTGCTTTGCTAATCTTTCTTCAATTCAAGTGATAATGGTTGTACTTGTTGAAAAAGTGGCTTCAGCCACAACCCATGCAGCGTATGTAAGGGAGACATAAGAATACTCACTCTGGTGATCTTCCTTGCACCCAAGCAAATCATTTTCATTTTATAAAAAAAGTTATGTACAAAAAAAGTTATAAAAAAAGTTATTTTCGGGGCCTCCCTGGTGGCGCAGTGGGTTAAGCAACAGACTATGAAGCAAACCGCAGCCACTGCAGCACGAGTTCGATCCCTGCTGCCGGCCAGGGTGGGGACCCACATGGTGGGTCCTGCTGTGCCCCGCTGCTCCCCTCAGCAGTGTACTTCTGTTGATCTACCTGCTCTGCTCTCCACTCTGTCTGGTGAATCCTCTCACCTCCCACCACTCTGCATACCCCAGTGCTTGCTTGTATGCATAAATAAATAAATCTTTAATAAAAAAAGTTATTTTCTCTTACAAAAGAGTTGTGAATGAGCAGAACTTCCCACCATTCGTTGTCTTAGTATTATCGAGCTAGGCCAATTTTGTTTTATCCATTTTCCAACCTTAATATGTCTTTCTTGCTGTTCTCTATTTTATAGGGAAAAAAATACAATTTGTTGGTCACTGATGCATCGTTATTGTTTTGCATCATGATTTGAGGTAGCTGCTTTTAGTTTTATATATAAATGCTGTATAAAATTATTAAATACATTATGTATTAGATATTATGGTGTGTTTGCTGGTCATCTCGCTCACACACACACCCACACCCACCCAACACCAACCATGCATCCACGTATGGACACCTAGGTTGTTTCCATTTTCCATGTCTTCACTATTGTAAATGTTGCAATGTACCTGGGGGTTGCAGAAGTAGTGATCTCATTTCCTTTGGAGACACAGCTGGAAGTGGAATTGCTGGAGATATTCCATGTTTTCCACTGATGGTTCCCTTTTCTCTTAACTCCTGGCCAACTCTTCTCTATTATCTGTTTGATCTATAATAGCTATATAGGTGTGAAGTGATGTCTCATTTAGTAGGTTTTGATTTAATTTTCTCCATTGTTTGTGACGATGAGCACCTTTCTAGATGTTTTCCATTTGTATGTCTTCTTTGGGAAAATGTCTCTTTAGATCCTCTACTGGATTATTTCCCCCCCTATTGTATGCATTCCTTATATTTTTTGGATATTGACCCTTTGTCAGAAATATAATTTGCAAATAGTTTTCTCCCATTCAGTAGGTTGCCTTTTCATCGTCTTGGTTTCCTTTGTGGTACAAAAGCTTTTTAGTTCGATTAGTCTCATTTGTTTATTTTTGCTTTTGTTGCCTTTACTTTTGGTGTCAAATCCAAAAAAAAAAGTTTCAAGACTGTTGTATAAGAATTTAGTCCCTGTGTTTTCTCCTAGGTGTTTTATGGCTTTGAGTCTTATATTCAATTATTTAATCTATTTTGAGTTAATTTTTGTATATTCTATAATACAGTAGTGCCGTATCTTTTTTTGGTTTGTGACTGTCCTGTTTGTCCAACCAGTTATTGAAGAGATAATCCATTTTCACTGGATATTCTTAAATTCTCTGTTGTAAACCAAATTGAGCAGATGCATAGGTTTATTTCTGGACTTTCTATTTTGTTTCCTTGGTTTTTGTGTATGTTTTAATGCTAACAGCATGCTGTTTTGATTACTGTAGCTTGTAACATAATTTAAAATCAGGAAGTGTGATGTCCCCATTTTTGTTGTAGTTCTTGAGATTGCTTTGGCTAATCAGGGTCATCTGTGTTTCCATACTTATATTAGTTTTATTCTATTTCTGTGAAAAATGCCATTACAATGTTGATAGGGAATGAATGGAATCTATACATGGCTTTTAGGTTGTCCGGTTGGTTGGTTTATAAGTTTTCATAGGAGTCTCTTATGATTCTTTTTATTTCTTGGTATCAATTATAATGTGTCTCTACTTTCTTTGATGATTTTGAAACCTTTTTTTTGTGGTGAGTATAGCTGAAGGTTTGTCTATTTGATTTTTCAAAAAGCCAGCTCAGTTTCATTAATTTTTCTTCCCGTTGTCTTTTTTGTCTCAGTTTTATGTATTTTTGCTTGATTGTTATTAATTTATTCCTTCTACTAACTTTGGACTTTGTTCTTTTTCATATTCCTTGTGATATAAAATGCAGTTGTTTTAGATCTTTATTTCTTAAAGTAGGCATTTATCACTGTGAACGTCCCTCTCAGTACTGATGTTGTGGCATCCTGTCAGTTTTTATGACGCATATAGATTTCATTTTTTCTCTAGTTATTTGAAAGATTTCTTTGACACACTGGCTGTTCAGTAGCAGGTTGTTTAATATCAACAGATTTGTGAACATTCTTGTAATTTTGAGTTTCTGACCATTATAGTCAGAAAGATCCTTGATAAGATGTCGATCTTTTTGAATTTATTAGGACTTGCTTCACGACCTAACATATGATCTATCCTGGAGAAGGTTCCACGTGTGCTTGAGAAGAATGTATATTGTTTTGCTTCTTAATGGTATGTACTGTACGTCTGTTAAATCCATCTGCTTTAAAAATGCCATTTAAGGGGCCTCCCTGGTGGCGCAGTGGGTTAAGCAACGCACTATGAAGCAAACCGCAACCACTGCAGCACGAGTTCGATCCCTGCTGCCGGCCAGGGAGGGGACCCACATGGNGCAGCAGACCTCTCCTGCTGTGCCCGCTGCTCCCCTCAGCAGTGTACTTCCATTGATCTGCCTTTTCTGCTCCCCGCTCTGTCTGTGGTGAATCCTCTCACTCCCCACACTTCTGGCCTGTACCCCAGTGCTTGTATGCATAAATAAATAAATCTTAAATGGCATTTTTATTTTTTTTAAGTCTAATGTTTCTTAGTAATTTTATGTGTGAATGACTTAGCCATTGTTTACAGTTGGATACTGAAGTCCTCTACTATTATCATAATGCTGTTAATTTCTCCTTTTAGGTCTGTTAATATTTGCTGTTATAATTAGGTTCTCCTATATTGAGTACATAAATATTTATACATGTTATATTCTCTTTTTGGCTTAACCCCTGTATCATTATAAAACAACCTTGTCTCTCACTGCAGTCTAAATTTTAGTGCCCTGTTTTTGAGTTTGTGGATTCTTTCATTTGGTCTGTTGTTGAACCCCTCTATTGAATTTTGTATTTAAGCCATTGTCTTCTTCGAAATACTATTTGATAGTTTCTTACATTTTCTATCTTTTTGTTCATGTATTTGTTCTCAGTCAGCATGTTTATAAACATTTTGCGCTCTATATTCAGTAAATCACTTATCTCTGTTATATTAAGGTCTTTTGGAACATGCTCATTTTCATTTTCTTGATGTAGTCATCTCATGTTAGGATACAAACTTCCTCATTCAACTCTAACATAGCTCGTGATTGTCTTTGCAAACCTCTGTGATTCTTTAAACAGGCTTCTCTGTATTAGTGGCACCTCGTACTTTAGTGTATGACAAGACCTGTTAGTGTTCTAGAGGGAAGGATCTCAGTACGCAAATATACCTGTCATGGGAAGACTTAAGCCAGTCATGAAGTGTTTCTTTGTTTGCCACTGTGCTGTGGAACTTGTGCATACAAGCTCTGCTGGCTGCCAGAACTAGGTTATCACTGGATGTGTCCTCTGTGGGGGGTGGCCACGAAAGCTGCGGCACCAGATTTATGTGTCCAGGTCTTTTGAGTGAGATTATTGGTGACCTGAGGAGAAACTGAGGGAGAAAGATGGTGCCTGTTGGTCAGCACAGTCTGTGAAGAGTATTGCAGTCAGCCCATAGATATTTTTTAAATTAGAAGTGTGCCCCTTCAATGTGTAGTTTTAAGATAAGCTCATAGGCCTCTTTCAAGGGAAAACTGGGTACTGCCTCTGTGCTGGTTTGGTTGGAGGAGGCTAGCCTTAGTGGGTCCATGAAAGTCCTTTAAGAACTATTAATCTCCTATAGCCTGCGTGTTTCATAGACACGAGTCCCATTGGCTTTCAAAAGTAAATGTTTTGGGGGCCCCCACCTCTCAGGTTAAAATTTTAAACTTTAGGCAACAAGGTATGAGGTTCAGGTCTTTCACTTGTCAGGGAGAATGTGGAAGCCGTAAGTTCCTGTCTGATTGGATGTCACTGTGCTGGGACAGGGGTTCTGGGGAGAGTGTCTCCGTCTGGTCTGTGTTTTGATGTGGGCTTTCCTCATTCAGCTGATATGTCGGAGTCGGTCAACTTCTGGATTTCTTTTAGATTTCAAAATGCTTAAGGAGAAGAATGATGATACAGTCGGTGGGTGGGACTTGAAGAAGGTAGGGGAAGTGTGGGTTTTCGCGCTGATGGTCGCATGGGTGTATATATAATGTGTGCAATTTTTTTGGTATATCATCTATACCTCTATGAAGGTTAAAAAAAAATAGAAGGTAGGTAAAGGGAGAACGTGTGGAAGAAGGCTGTCTTTGTAGTTTGGAAAACTGGAGATGTTCTGGAGGTTGACCATGAATTCAGACTGGGTTACATTTTTTCATGGTTTTATTTGGAAGATACTCAGGAGGGAGATCTGGGTTGGCAACTTTGACTTACAATTATGAACACAGTAGAAGCCATGGAATGGGGAGAGTTGTGAGGAGAGCCTTATGGTGCTGGCACACTGACAATGTTATATCACCTGTATAGTAATTTGATGTAAAATATTTAACGTGAATCAAATAAAGACGAAACAAGCAGGCAAATCCAAATTGAGGAACATTCTACAAAATAACTGGACTGACCTTTTCTGAAATGTCAGTGTCATGAAAAATGTAGAGAGACCAGGGATGTGTTTTAGATGAAAGGGGACTAAAGAGAAGTGACAACTAAATGCAAAGCATGACCCTTCCCTGGCTCCTGAATGGAAAAAAAAATGAAAGTGTGGGGATATTTAAGCATAAATTATATAATAGTATTGTATCAGTGTTCATTTCCTGAAAGTATCTTTTCACTTCCTGAGATAGAATTTGCAGTGTTTAGGTGTGAAGTGTCATAATCATTAAATGGTTCCGTGAGCCAACAAACTATATGCATAAACATATCTTTATAGATAATGTATTTAACACATACACAAATATAGATGTTACTAGAAATAAATGGATGCAATATATATACAAACACTAATATTAAAATGTGTAAATAAATATAAAAGAAAATGTAGCATTAATTGCAATTCTGCTGTAAGAGATGTTCTAATAAGCAAAGGAACCCTTAAGCATTTTTAATTAAACAAAATATAAATTGTTTTTGGAAAAGAGTGGGTAGGAGTTAAGGCGTAGTTGGGTAGTCACAGATTCCTGTCTATAGCTCATGAAAACTAAAGAAAGCTAATCTTTGTTAATTTGTCTTTTCCAATAGAATGTAAGGTTCATTAAAACATGGTCCTAGTTTGTTTTTTTTAAGCTGCTTAGAACACACATATGGTATATAGAGACTTAGCAGTGATAAATACTTCATGGTTGAGGAAGCAATCCAAATCATTAGACAGGCCATGTAATAGGACCTCACCCATATTTCACTTTAAACAGTCATCGGGGTTGTATATTTACAGAATTCAACTATCCAGGCTGTAGTTGGGCAGTCCCAGCCTTCCCACATCTCAAACCTTCAAAGCACGAGGATACTCATTGCATTCATTTAAATACCTGTGTGCCTCCTTCAGGAAGATGGTTGGCTTTTTTTTCTTCTTAAGTGAATTTGGTTTATATAGTCAGAAAAAAAAAAAGCACCTTTGAATTCAATCTTTTCTTTCAGTGAACAAATGCAACAACAGAGCTTGTCCATTATATGCTGGCAAGTTCTCTCTTAGCCTCACTCAGCCACTTCTGTTTACATTCACTACACCCAGTTTTGCCATGATCTTCTCAGCTCCACAAATCATCAGGGCCACAGCCTGATGTGTACTGAATCGGGGTGCTTTCATGGGTATGCTGCCTCTCTGCCAGTTGTTGACATGCCTAAATAATTAATGCTTCTAAGCACCCAGGGCTCTGAATCTAACTGCTAAAATAGGCAGCTCAGTTTCACATGCTTTGCTTACTTCAAAAACACAAGGAAAAATCCTGCAGTAGGAAATAACAACAGAGGTGCTAAAACTCAGCTGCTTTCAGAAGTTCGACTTTTCAAAGGCATATACTATTTTCTCGGCTCCTGAGCTATCATGTATATTGTTCCAGCAGTCCATTAGCCATATGCAGGTGTCATGTGGAGAAAGAATCTGATGCAGAGATTGCCCTGAACCAGTAGGTGTGCACATTTCCTCTTCCTTTACAAAAGAACTGAAAACTCGGCTTTTCCACAAGGCTGACCTCTCTGGAGGAGGGTCTGCTCCTGTCCACTTCTTGATTCTCCAGTCCCATCCTGCTCTACACCGTCAGCTCCTCCCTACCTTGCTCCTGAGCTCCACAACCCTGTCTTTTCAACCCCACAAACCACCCCCTCAGGTGTCACCATACACAATCTCAGCAGCTCACTAGGAGGCCCCCAGGGAGATGCAGGCCTCTGCTTGAAAGTACTTTACTTTCATAATTTTCGATTTTCATAATTTCCTGATTGTGCTCCCCTCATCTCCCACCATAAAACTCACATCCTTGACCCATTGTTTTTGGTAAGGCACTTTGCCTTTCTTTTATTCCACTCTCTTTGAAGGTGTTAGGATTGGTGTGAAATCCTCAACACAACATGGTACTAAGGCAACAGGACTCTGTGAAGAATCAAAGAGTCACAGGTCTCAGGGCCAAGTATAACCAGTTTAGGCCGGGGGAAGGGAGTATGGGTGGGGGTAGTGAGCATAGGGCCTCTGGTAATTTATGCTGGGTTTGAGGAGAAAAGCAGAATTGAGGGGGATGAAGTAAGTTTTTGTAGCCTTCATAAAATCCCCCATTGTCTAGCTGAGCAGAGCAGGAAAAAGCAACAAGCAGATGGCTGGCAGCCCCTTTCATGGTTATTTCAACAACACATTTGTTACCACTGCCAAATACTGTACTCACTTTGACCTTCTTTTATCATTCCTGCCTTTTGAACTACAGTTTTCTTAGAACCCAGTCCTAAGCAGAGAACACTGCTGAAGAATGACAGCAGACCATGTTGACTATTGCCTTGGCAAATTCATCTTTACGTAAGCCCTCATTACTTGGTAATGTTCCGAAAGTGTCTTCACTATCCTCAGGCCTTGCTCGTTTTCACGACTGCCTGGTCTTTTACTTCGCTGAAATGATCAATTCCCCAACTTCTCTTCTCTTGGCTGAAAATGCTTTCTCAGAAGTGGCTAGCACATTTACAGTTATCCGGTGAGCTTTCACTTCCATTGTGCCCTTTTGCACACATCTTCCTTGACCCTACCCCCTATTCCCCTGCCCCTTCACCCAAATGGAGGTCTTCCCTGAGGCACAGTATCCAAGCACCACCTCATGCCCTTCGGTTGTCAATACTATGGAGTCACTTTCAAATCTCTGCAGCCTGTCCTTTACACCAGTATAGACCTATATTTTAACTTCTTTCCAGACATGTCCTTCAATCTCCCAGTTCCTAAAGCACAGTATATCCATAATCAAAATGATCAATCTTTTCCAGCCACACCTTCCTCTCCTCCTTAATTCTCCAGTCAGTTCCTGGGCACACTATTTTCCAATAATAGTCTCAAAGTCATCACCTCCCAGTTCATCAGTCTCATCACTGAAGCCTAGATCCTCAAAAGTTCCCATATCTTAGTTGGCACCTATAAAAGTTTTACTGTGGGCAGGAGATAGTTGCCAGAATACATTTTTTTTAGAAATTGCTTTTCACATGTCTCTCTGCTGGCGTCTGATTCCCAATGGCTCTGACTCTTACAAAAGTGAATCAAACATCTCTACCCAAAATTTGCGTCACTATAATGGGACAACCATCTTTCTCTGCAGCCTTTTCCCCTTCTACCTCCTCTTTGGCCCTTTCTTCTAGTTGGACTCTTGCTTCTTTTCCACCCTAGTCCCAAGGGTCTTATCTCTTGTGCTGTTCTTTCTTCAAAATATGCCTGGTTTCTACTCTATCCTTTGCAACCTTTCACAAACACCAATTATCATTATGCCTTCGCTGGTTTCTAAGATAAATAAATATTAATACCATGATGCTTTTTTCTGAATAACCGAGTGGCCTGTTCTCTGAGCACTAACACTATGTCATTCACGTTTGTATCCCCCCAAGGCGTTAAGGCATGTATGATGTATGACGCTGTCTTAGAGCTGATATTAAATAAGCTAGTAAATGAGTTGAACCTCTAAGCAAATATTCACCATTTCCAGACCCTAAGAGATAACACAACTGGGGAGGAGTTACGACACTTACCCATGGATTCTGAAGTTTGACTGCCAACCACCCGGAGCAGCATAGGCTGACTGCTGTCTGACCTCTGTAGAGAGGTAGAAGGAGAGGACACCGTTGTACCATTCACCTTGGCCTCGGCCTGGGGCTAAGGCATCCAAAAGAAAACAGAATTACTTTTCATAACACTCAAAAATATATGCAAACGTGAAAAGTATCATAGACACTTAGGACTCAGAAGTTTTGACCTTTCCTACTTGGAAACCAACCAAAGATTGTTGACTTTGGGACACTGCTATTGATAAGCTCCATGGCTATCATCTTAGTATCTGAATTGTGCCCCCTTAGACGTTTTTGGGGAAAAACTCCTATAGATACAAAAGAATAAAATCATTAAATTAATAATTGAAAGATTCAGACGGGCATGTGAGGCCACAAACTGTTTAAATATTAACAAGATGGAGCAAACATTCCCTCATTACTGAAGATTCCCAGAAAGGCAAGACCATGTGCAGGTAAGGGCCAAAACAGCAATGTAGTACCTAGCTTGGCCTCCAGTGGAGTCTTAGAAAAATTATAATTTAGGGGTGAGAAGAAAAAAAAAACCCTAAAGGATTACCAGACAATAAGTCTAACTGCAACCAGAAAATAGGACTAATGGCGAAAAGGAGAGTTCCATTTTAAGAGGTGAAAGTTTCAGTTTTAGAGAACCAGTAGCATCTTCTTGGGATTTTTCTTTTCAAGATGAATTTCACATTGGCCAAATAGAAAACATTTTTGGAGACTACAGCCTTGAACAAGTAGGGAAAGAAGCACTAGTTTTCCTCATGCACTTTGCTAGGCACGTACTAAGTACTCTCCAAATTGGGGCCTGTCGCATGTCCAAAGGACTGGAGGCTGCGCTTTAGTTTAAGAGGGGAGAAACCGAGTTTTGGAACTGCCCCACGTCAGAGAGTTGCGGGTCTCACTTGCTCCAGCAGTTGCCTGAGCCTGTGTAACTGTGACTCCAGCTGTTTATTGTGGTCCTCCAGGATTTGCATCCTGGCCTCCAGACGGCCTTTGTGCTGACGCAGTAGCTTGGCCTCAGCGATGAGCTCAGCATCCCGGGGACTCTGGGGAGAGGTGGGCATCATTTCAGGAGGGGACGGCAGTGGGGACAGGCCTTTATGTTCATGCTGCTGCTTTAGACGGTCATATTCTGCTTGAAGATTCCTGTTTGCATCAGAGAAGTAAAAAGAAAACACAGGGCAAGTTGACTATCGCCACCAGATTTCATACAGCGTGGCAGAGAGATACAGCTGACCACCACCAAACACAGTAGCAAGCAAAAGAGAGGCATTTAATGAATGGTTTTTATGAGGACAATCTTAGCAAATGCTTAAAAAAACAACAACAACGAAACAACGAAATAAAATTTGAAGCGTCTGCCCGGTGTGTGAAGGGAGATGCTTTTCAGCCTTTGATTTTATGCTAAAAGCCTTAGAGTGCTATGTTCAGACAAGGAAGCAGCAAAGGATTTAATCATTTGTAAATATTTATAATGTCATGAGATTACAACTTCTATACCTCTACCAACACTTCAGTTTGCTTTAAAGAAATCACCAAATATTTTCATCGGCCGTGCCTAAGAACATAGTAAGGATACACCCATGTACCCAGCCCATTGCTTTAAAAAATGTTAACATTTGTCATATCTTCGTCAAAGTTTTAAAAACACGACAGGTAAATACTACCATCCAGAATTCCGTGGCCATTATTCCCGTGAAAGTACCCACAAATATGAGGTTGAACTTAATACAGATGTTGATATCCAGCTGTTTTCTTACCTACAACAATGGCCATTTCGTGGGATTCAGCCTAACAGCATTATATTGCATGTTCTGGAACTTTGAAAACGTACATACCATTCTAAAAGTTGCTTTTTGACTTCAACACCATTTTGAAGATTTATCCATGCTGGTACATAATTAGTTGGTGATTTTAGCTGCCGTAAGGCCTTAATCTGTTGCTTGAATACGCCAATACCACTCTTCCTGTCAGTGCACAGGTTAGGTTGTAGCCAGCTTTTCACTATTACAAACCAAGATGCCACTTACTTCCTTCCGCCTGTCTCCTGGGATTCTTCACAGGACATATCTAGATGTGGAGTTGCTGGGTTCTGACAGCACCTTCAGCATTGCTACTTATTACCGAATGGCCCTCCTAAATGGTATTATACCAATTTTCTCTTCCACTAGTAGTGACTGGGTTTTCCATTGGTCACATCATCAAATACTTGGTGTCAAATGCTTATGTTTTGGCTGCTCTGTGTATTTTAATTTGTATGTCCTATTATTGGTGAGGGTGAACTTCCTGTAGCCTCTTAATTGGCTCTTCATGTTTCCTTTACCCATTTCCCCACTACATGCTCTTTTTCTTATTAAATTTCTACCATATTCTGGATGCCTCCTATTTGCCAACGATGTACAGTCAATATTATTGCCTCCTCATAGCTTATCATTAACTTTGCTCAAGGCATCCTGTTGTGCGAAAAATCTAAATTGCAGTGCATTCCTCCACGTTTTCTGCTTTTAAAGTTTTAATCAAAACCATCATACCTACGTTTTAAAATATACAATTTTGCTTTCCATATTTAGGACCCTACCCAGAACCCTTTGTGCTTGGTGTGACTATATGATCTTACTTTACTCTCTGGTCCCTGTGATGCATAACCGTAGTTCAACTAGGCTAGCCCCATTCAATGTATAGGTCACTGTTTTTGATGTTATCTAGGCAACCAAGCGTGTGTGAACATACACATATTTTCGGAGCTCTCTGTGCTGTTGGTTAATTAGTGTGTCTCTGTTGCACGTTTCTGTGCAAACTCCACACTATGGCTTTAATAACTTGGTGTCTGGTAGGCCCTCCCACTTGATTCTTCCTTAAAATGGTCTTGGCTCTGAATACCAGATGGTGTCACTTATATGTGGAAAACAGAGAAACTAGACAAAGGATTAGATAAAGCCCAATTCAAAAACTGGCCCTTGAAAGCTGACTATAGAACTGAGGCATTCAGAGGGGGCAGTGAACACAGGGATTATGGTAGTGGACTACGCGTGCGCTACAGCAACTATACCCGAAGGGGGAGGGGGATACCCTGCTTCCAAAATACAAACGCTATATAACAAGGTTACCTCAACTAAAACAAACAAAAAATTGGGTTGTTTTGCTCCCTTCCACTTTGAGTGAGATTTTCATATTTCATGAAAAGCCTTGCTCAGATTTTGGGTTTGCGTTACACTGAACTGAACTTCGAGGTTAGACTGGGGAGAACCTATTTCCTTTTTAAAGTTTATATTTGATTTTTAGGTTTTTTAATACATCTAGGGTTATAGATTTACTTCTTGGTGGTACCACATTGATTGCACACATAAGTCTTGAGATCTACATCTTGATTTAATTTAGTTGATTGCATTTTGTCATTCCTAATGTGACTTTTTGTTTAACCCATAGTCACCGGGGACTACAGTTTTTATATTTCCAAGTGGTTTTTCACAGCTTATACTCATTTTCTGTAAATGTTCCTTGAGCATTGGAAAAAGTGATGCTTCCCCATTTGAAAGGTAGCAGTTTTATATCTATAGTCAGTGCTGAAGTAATTTTTGATTCCTTACAGTTATCATTTTTTTGTTATAGGGGTGTTAAAATATAATTGTTACTTTCTCAATTATGCCATCAGATGCAAGGTCTTGATTGTTCCTTATGTAATATAATTTTACTCAAATGTTAATTGCTATGGATTTACCTAAATATCTCCATGGCTATTTCACTTTGTTTTGATGATATTTCTTTTGACATCAATCACCCATAATGAGTATTAGCACATGCAGTGGTTCCAAATTCTTTAGAACTTGCTGAGAATACAATTCAATGAAAGTACTTCTGTTTGATCTCCAGGGACTGATTAGAATCCTGCTATCGTCCAGTTGTGATAATACCAATGAGATGACAGATTTCTGATATTTCAGGACTTCCTATCCACAGACATGGGAGATCTAGATCTCTGAGATGTAAGTGGTGAGCAGGCAATAAAGTTTCCCCGTTGTCCAGTTTGACAAAATAGGATGATCGCATGACCGGGTTCCCTATCAGGAAATATTTTCTATTCTTCCAGGTCTGGAATAAATGTCTCACAGTGCTGCAGCTTCGCCTTGAAACAGAAGTGAAATTTCATGTTTTGTTTTTTTTTTTAAGCTCTACCCTAGGTCCGGTGTTACATGTTTTCTGAGTGTCTGTTTAAAGGCATGCAGGAAATCAATGTCTGATCTTTTCCATCTACAGGAATATAATCTCTTACTGTATTGATTGAAATCCTATCTGCTATCAGTCTTCAAGGAGAGCTGTCGGTGCAGTTTGTTTCAGAGCAATCTGCTTTGACAAAGCAATAATAAGAGATTTATCAAAATAAGTTTACCCGCAGCCAGACTCTGCATGGTAGTCCTCTGGGTGTGAAACAATGTATGGAGTTGTCTACATTAGTTAAATCTAATTTCTAACCACTTAACTGTCAACTAAAAGTTTCTGTGAACTTGAGGCAACAGCCAGTGCTTCGTTCAATAGGAATCATTTGCTATTCTCCCCCTCCCCCCGCCATTAGTCACAGAAAGAAGTCCACCTTTGAAATGTCCCAATTGGCAGCCCCTTTTTATGCAGCATTCTAGTCAAGAGTTTTCTTTGTACCAGATGGGGTCATCTGTGATGTTCTTTTTGGAAAATGTTGGTTTTAGACACAGACTTCAGGATAGTACAACAACGACCGTCTTCTCACCTACTCTTCAAACAGGTACTGACTAGAAACTATCTTTTGTAGGGAGGTCTTCCTTGGTCTTTTGATCCTCTGGGTCTAGATGTCCACAAAACTCTCCTTTTATGAGTTACTTTTGAGTGCCTTTGTTCAGAAAACATGGCTTAATATATACAACACATTACATTTCTCCTTTTTTTTCCCCAGTGAAAAACAGAACAGATCCATTTGAATCAGCCAGGGCTTCCCAAAGCTCCAAAGAATACCAATTACATACGCCTTTTTTGCCTTCCCAGATGTTTGAAATTTCTCTCAGGCCATTTCCTTAAAGACTCACATCCTTCTGCACTTCTGGAAGAAGATTCTTTGCTATTATAGCTTCAAATATTGCTGCTTTACCATTTCCCTCCATTCTCTTTTTCTGAAACAAGGTATATTTTAAAGTCTCAGGGTCAATTCTCTATCATCTTTCAGTTTCCTTATCTTCTCTGACTGGATCCAGCCTTGAATTTATCCTGTCTATTAAGTTTAGTAACTTCAATGACAATCGTTTTTATTTCCAGAGAGATCTTTTTCAGATCCATCTGTTCATCTATTTCTGTTTCTTAGTTTCTTGTTTTTGCGCATCCTAGATGTACTTAAAACATCTGTTGTACTGTTGTATCGTTTTACTTTCATCAAGGCTTAATTCATCCCTCAACGTCACTTTGGAGGGGACTAGCTCACTTCTTCGGTTTTAGATTTTTGAAAGGGCTGGAGCCTGCTCCTTATACTTTGCTCTCCTGAACTCTGTTGATGATAGTTGTTTGGCTGCTGCTCCCGCCTGCCACTCAGGAACCTCTAGTCTCAAGCTAGATCATATATTGCTGGTTTGCAGATCCGCCATTGGGTGGAACTACCATTGATTTCATCACCAGGCAGAATGGCTCAGGGCCTGTGAGGATCTTCCTGACTGCACTCCTCGTTTCTTTCCCAGGCTTATGCATTGGCTCCATGGCTGCCTATATTGCTGTCAAAGTTGTTCTTTTTTTATCTTCCTTCCTAGTATAACTATGTACGCACCTATCTCTCTTCAGATATGATTTTGTGGGAACCTGATTTCAAACACCTAACTCTGGGCCCTTACCTTGTGAGGAGACTGTAAATTCCTGCTGTTACAGTGGAAACTGAAATCCCACAACCTAAAATCCTACAACTTAGGCCCACACGTGGCTCACTGTTCCCTGTTTGTTCGTTTCTCATCCACAGAGATGTTCATCTTGTTTTAAAGTCCAGCTACGTCTTTTTTATTTCACTATATTCAGATAGTACCTACCACCAGATAAATGGTGGGAACAGAGTAAGAGGCTTGAAGGGCTCATGTTATCTTAAGAGGAGCCTTCCAGGGCAGGCTGCTGTTGTAAATCCATGGTCAGGGTTCCCTCAGTCTTCAGTCCAAGCTTAACTCACTAGGAAGGTTTAAATGAATCAAACAGGCACCTTTCTCCTGAACAAAGAAGTGACGTACATAGGCCCTCTATTAAGCTCAACAACAAACTTCATTTGGAGGGACTGGTTCTTCTTCTTGAGGCTCTGAGGCAGGACAAACAGTCATGCCAAAGGTTCAAAAATGGCTCGAGAGGCATCCTGACCAGAAACCAAGTCTTTTCCTTTGAGTCAAAATTCTCTTTGAAAGGTATTTATAAACTTTCACAAAGATTCTCAGGAAAACTTGTTATTTAAGGGGTTGAATTAGAGAAAAGTTTTACTAAACCTTCTTCAATAAACATGGCCATGGCTACAAAGCTGTGTTAGGGCCTATTTTGTTAGGGGTTGTGAACTGAGGCCATTTTAGCCTTTCTGAATTCAGTCATTGTCTTTCTGAAAAACATCTATGCTAATACCTTTGAAAGTATCCTCTGGATACTTGAGTTTTGGGGTAAGAGTATTTATAAAGCATGGAGGGGAGGTCATTCCTATAAAAGATCAGATACTTACCGCTATTCCCAGGAGAGTTGTTTTATAAAGCTTAATCACAGACACAGACACACAATTGACTCAACAGTTGGCAGTCAGGCATTACCAATGTATATTTTGCTTTTCTTCAAGTTATACATGTACACCTCACCCCTACTGATTCTGTGATTGTTGGAGTGTATTTATGGAGTCATTTCCACACAGATGCGTATGCTGCCGATCAGACAACGATTCCACAGAGAATCTATTTACGTTCTTGATTATCTTGTAAATTATACTTCTCTGGCAGCTCCCTAAAGTGCTCTAATTCAGATTCACTGCACGTGGCTTCTGTCACCACGATTTCCTCCTGCAGCCAGTCATCTTCAAAAAAGTGTCTCCCATCCATTATTAATATCTTATTCTCCATAGGGCTTAAAAATGTCCATTCTACAACTGTTTGGCTATAGCCGATTGATTTTATCTCTTTACGTGTTTAAACGTCATCCAGCTACGAATTTACATTTACAAATTTCTCAATCAACTAATAAGAAAAATCAAATTGGCTTTACCACTACGTGTTGAAACCATGAGCATATCTGCCTCTCTAGCAATCACAGCCAGCTATATGCTAGTTATGATAGAGGATGTTACAACAATCTTTGTGTGTGTGATTTCTGTTAATTTATAGAGGTCAAGTGTTTTCAATGTAGGTCATCTGCTCTTTAACGGAGACTTTCCTGCTATGTCTAATGATACAGTTACGATGGTATTTTGGAACCAAAGAACTGAAGGTCACTTTTCCCAGTGATCAATGAATGTACATTAAACAGTACCAAGCAAGAGCACACACAGGGTCTATATTAAAAGGAACTAAATCATAGCCACCAATATAGTTTCAGGCAAATGTAGTAAATTGCACAGAACTGAACCTTTAGCAAATGAGCAGTTTCGGGGAGGGGGGGAACCCAAGTTCTATGAGCAGCGGGTATAGTTACACTATAAAATTTCATCAAACACAAAGTAAAAAATAACCCTAAACTGGACAGGAGAATTAATGGGCTTCGGCACTACCAGTGTATAAGCAGCAGCTCAAAGCGCGGGAAGTAAAAGTGTGCCTATTTTAGGTTGGCCTTGAGCAAACCAGTAAAAGTGGCAGGACCCTGCTCTTGTTTCAAATTCTTTTCTGCGAATGCTGTCCCCCCTTTCATGCATCAGAGCTCTTAACTTCAACCCCTTTCCTACTAACACTGGCTCAGTATAAAGGTATAATGTAAGTCATTTAAACCTCACGGGGGTTTTGTAATTGTCCTTTCTTCTAGCGATGCCTGCATTTTAAGAGATATGTGGAAACATGTAAAGAAAAATAGTATTTTTTGACATACTGCCTTTTTGGTGCCTCTTACTTCCCATGGCTGGGGAGAGAATTAAAACAGGGTTTGAGAACATAGTTTTGGAGTCAGGAGGAACTGGATTGAAGATTAGGCTCTGCTACTTGCTGGCTCAGGCAAGGGAGTTAAACGTTAATCCTACAGGAGGATTCAAGAGGCAGTGTGGCTTATATTCTATCTGTACAACCTTCTCCAGTCCATGCTCAGTATACACTGTTGGTATTCACTTTTTCCTCTATACTCTGGACTTTGTAGATTTAGAGCCTCACACGTGCTTAAAATTTCCTAGCAAAAGAAAAGAAAGCACTTAGTAGATTGCTTTCTTTTCTTGGCAGAGTGTGTGTGTGTGTGTGTGTGTACACATACACAGCACCTAGACACTGATTCGTCATTTACTAATGGTGTCCTTTATATACACTAGATATTAGCAGCAACCTCCCACCCTCTTCATACTGTAGAAGACCCAGAATTTGCGAATTGTTGTGTATTTTCTATCATTTGTGTTATAGTAAAGTTTATCACAGCTAAGCCTGTAGACAAATGAAACCACTGTGCTAGAGTCAAGAGGATGAGATTTCCTTAGATCTGACCAAATCTGCTGGGCAGGTGACAAAATCACCCAATCAGGGTCATCGATTACTACTATAATAAAATGTTTGGACCAAGGCTATAGGATTAATATGTCTCAACATGTCAACTTATAATTTCTTGTTTGAGTTTCAAGAGACAAACTGGCAACAGTAATTGGCTTTAGTGGTTTTTTTTTTTTTTTTTAATGAAAAGCTCAACAGAAAAGGATAAGAATCCCTAATTGGCAAGCTTGGAAATAAAACAGATAGGCAAAACCCAAGACAAAAATGACAGCAGCTAGCCTTCATCATTCCAGAGGCAAACTAGGATTGGAGAGGTTTCAGTAACGGAAGTCCAGCCCCCGGGAATAGAAGCATTGGGAGACGTCTGCTTCAGTTTTCAGACAAATACAGTAAAATACCAAGCTCTCGTTGTCTGTGGTCAGCAGAAAGTCCTAGCAATCTCCCGGAGAATCATCGCGTTAAATTTTGTGTTTCCCAACCCGAAGTCCTTACAAGTAGTTAGATTCAGCTTTAAATTCTCCCAGTAAACTCACTCTAGCTGGCCTATTTTTCACTTCCTGGCATGCACTGCTCTGCTCTCTTGCCATATCTGATCCTATAGCCTCGTCTATTACAATGACAGAAGCTACAGAATCATTTCTTTAAAATAGTACCAGGACTTGTACAGAAATGTTGATGGCAGCATTACCTACAATAGTCCATAAGCAGAGACAACCAGAATGGACTTAAAAAATGGGGGTTATCTAGATAATGCAGTATTATTAATCAGCAACCATCCATGCTATAACATAGATGCACCTTTAAAACATTATGTTACAGGAAAGAGTCAGTTACAAAAGACCACATATTGTATAATTCCTAATGCTTTCATTTGCTATGGAGGAATTAAGTCTAACCTATGTACATAAAAGAAAGCGTTGTGTAAATGCCTGCAGAATTGGCTACATAAACACTTCCAAATATTTTCAGATGATGAATTTAAGAGTCAGAAAATAGGCACAGAAATGTTCAAGCCTGTTGAACCTGAACAACTTAGATGATTTTAGTCTAATGGAAAATGAGATGAGAACCTCAGCGGGCATTTTAAGGGATTTGGGGAAATGATATTAGGTAGCAAATGAGAACTACAAGGCAGGCAGTTGAAAATCAACCCAAGTAAATCATCAGGGAACTGAAAACCCCCCAAGGACATCCTTCCACTCCCTTAATCAACATTCCTACACACAGCACGACAGAGATAGTGATAGAAGATCCTGTTCCTCACCCTTGAAGGGCTCACCACCTCCCAGCATGAGAGTATGGTTTAGTTCCACCACAGTGACCCTTGCACTAAAGCCAGAGGTCTGGGAAATAGGCTCCATTCCACCTTTGAAGGAATCACTTTTACTAGGAAATTAAAGTACGAGGGAGAAAAAAAGATCATCAGGCTTTTACTTAGGATCTATAGGTAGCAGACACAGTGGTACCTAAGGGGAGCTCAAATGTCAGTTTGAAGAGGAAAAAAATGTGGGTGAGTGTAGCCAGCTGCAGAAGTCATCCATTTATATAAGGAACACACACCAGGAAATGATCTGAAGCTGGTAACAGAATGGGCATACTCAACCACAGCCAAGACCAGGCCTAACTATATTTCTTTGCTTTCTAGAAGGACCTTTTCCTCTCCCTAGGTTTCCACCTCCTCTAAGACCACAACCTACCTCTAACCCACTAGTGAATCGACTCCAGACTTGTCTTTTCAACAGCTTTTTGGATGTCAACATCAGCCATGGGCTCTGTAAACTGGGCCTCCCTAGACACCGACTCACACAGGTTGATACATCAACCGTTTATTCTAACATTTCAGTGCCATAAAAACAGACCAGCTTCCTCAAGAAGTAATACGTAGGACTATGTACTAGTTACACATTAAAAAAACCCCATCTTAATCTCTTGTTGAGGCGAATGCTACACTGGCACCCTTAGTACAAGATAAACGGGGAGAAATAATTTCTCTGTTGACACACCTCAAGTGACAGCTGGTCTTTGAATCTAACTACTTAAAAAGAAAGTGTCCACAGTGATGGTAACAGAAGCAAAAGCTGCTATGATCTTTGTAACAGTTAACCTGCTAAATTTTGAAGGCCGTTTAAGGTCTATATAGCAAGTTTATTTTGTCACATTATTGGTGGACGTTTTTGTTGGTAGTTTGACTGGAAAGCCAGCTGACAGCGGGAGATATTCCATGAGAGAATACAAAAGATTTTCCCTGGTCATGGGAGATGGTTTTATCCCCACCTCTGGATTTTCCAGACCTAATCATTCTGGTCTCTGTGTTTACGGGGTGTTTCATACTAGAGCAAGTCAAAAGTTAGGTTTGTGAGAAAAATCGGGCTTTATCATCAAAGACACGTGTTATAGCAGCTTCCTGTGATGTCCCCAGAGAGACATTTCTGTCTCCTTGCCTGGCCTTCTGTGTCTGGTACAGACCTGAGTTTCTCATTCAGGCGTGTTCCATGGAACACTCTGAGCGGGCCGAGGTCAAGTATGTTGTGTTGTGGCGTGTTTTACTGTCATTCTATAGAGCACAGGGGCAACCATGACCTTTATCCTTGGAGAACTGCCATCCTTTCTTTGATCTTTAATGTTATGCGTCCCACAATTATCAAAGGCCACCAGGGGAATTTCTTATGGTCTTTGTTATAAAAATATTGATTTAACAAAGGCCATGAGTTAATAATCACAAGTGTAACATTGTTTAAGAGCTCAGGACTGCCTGGATTTGAAGCCCAGCTCCATTCCTTGCTAACCAGTGACGTGTCCTTCATACTCTGACCAGTGGGGGCTTCATTGGGGAAAGAGCTTCTCTTTTGTGGGGTAGCTGTGAGGATTAAATAAGGAGTTACTGTCCAGAGCACTCAAAGGACAGCTTTTTCATTTTGTTGTTGCTATTTAGAAACGGAGGACCTTGGTAGGACGCTGCTGCTGCTTTCATGCAACATTAAGAAACAGACAAATCAACTTGTTTCCTCGTGTCCCCCTGGCTGCAGGGAAGCTCAGTTACAGTACTGAGGCAAATCCCTACTATCATAGGCTCATTGACCGTTTCTATGGCAGGAATCTGAGTGCTATACTTTAAATTCAGATTCTAGTTTGGAAAGTGAGTACATAAAAGCATTATAGGAAATTTCCACTTGAATGTCCTTGGGCAGGGCGAACTGAGCATGCGCCAGATGCAGTTCTTTCACTGACTCTGTTGTGGTTTTGCTTTTGAATAGTCATTTTTCAGTCCCCCTATTTTAAAAGTTTTATAGCACTCAATTCCTCTCTCTCCCTGGCCTCATTCATTCAGTGACCTTCCAATTTCTCTACCACTCCTCCCCCCCCCACCATTTGCCTAAGCTATCCTTAGTTTCGGACCTATCTTTCAATAAGCTCTTCTTATGTTACCCTACCAATGGGCATGACTTTCGCTCTCTGCTAAATGCTTCTGAGATAAAATCCAAACTCCTGAGTAGGACATGTACAGTCCATTCGATAGTAATCTCCACTTCTGCATTCCATTACACTCATACTCTCCTCATCTGTGCTCTGGCCACGCTTAACTTGCTGCTCTACCAGTCTGGAAAGCTCATCCTTTACCCCCCCTCTCAGCTGGAAAACTCCTATTCAGTCTTGAACCTTCAGCATCCTTGATGAAGGTCTCTCCAATTCCTCAGACAGAATGCCTCTGAGCTCCCAGAGCACTTAACACTGCTAATAATGAGTTGCTTATGTTTTTAATGTCTTATTCCATTCTCAGCTTCATGAGGGCGAGCACCAGGTACTTGGGAAGCCAAATTGAACACTTACTTTCTGTCTGCCAAATTGAATGGGATTGTATCCTCTGGCTAGAAAGTAAGAAAGGTATGACGGGAATCAATTCTACTAGAGCGTGATGGTCTGGTGAGAAACGGAAAAGGGAAACTGTAGTGTAAGAGGTTCGGCTTTTATCCAGTCTGTTCTAGGGACATGGTAGCTATACGTGTAAGTCGTGACTATTCTTAATCACCGGAGGGGTGCTTTACTTTTTCTGTTGTATGAAACCCAGTTCTTCTGCCCAGATTTGCAGCTTACCAGACAATAGTTTGATTTTTATGCTGATTTCCAGGATCTCTGATTTAAGACATAGATAAGCCCCTGGAATGGAGTAGAAATTCCAGGCTCCAAAAAGACACATAGGCCTCAATTTAATACATTGAGCATTTGTACTCAAATTGCCTCCTGTTTCTTGCATTTGTTTTTATAACAAGATAGAGGCTATGGGGTGAATTGTCATTTTGGAATTGGTCATCTCAGACTTGGATTAATGAACTGGTTATTTAGACACTGAGCCTCTGAATCATGTCGATGCCCTGGAGCTTCTCTTGCCATAAAAAAAAAAAATTGAAGCTGCCTGATGAATGCAGGAAGACTAGCTCCCTTGATCTAAAAAGACTCTGGGGCCCCCTTATTTCACGGAGTCATGTTGTCAAGTGACATAGGAGTCATGCTGTCAAGTGACATGAAACTTTGTTTCATTGAATTTCACAGCTACTACTCTTTCCCCTTGAAAAAGTGGAGGAAAAAAATGGTGCAGACCAGCTATGAGAATCAGTCTGTACTTATTACCAGTGATGCCTACTGGACACTTAATACTCACTTGTTACCCTCCCAGCCCCCATCCCTTACCGCACGTTTCTCACCTACCACATTATCTTCAGAGATGACCCCTAACCCTCTTTGGGGGAAGACGCTCCCATCATCCCCTCCTCTGTAGGCATATTCCTCCAGCAGGTGAAAAGGAATTAGGACTCCTTAAGTAAAAGGAGATGTTCACTCCCCAGGAGTGCACACTCCCCAGACTGTGTGACATAATCCCAGCCGCCACCGATGTATTTCTCTATATTTGCACACGTGGAGGATGCCTTTGAGAGGGGACATGAGCGTAATAAGAAACCCATAAATGTAGTGACTTTCCAGTCTTGTTCCCTGGATGTGGTGTTCCCAGCTCTGGAAAAGACTCGCTTGTCTTTCATATAATGTGCATGTATCACTTGTTGTTACTAAAGCAATTAAATATTTCAATATTCAAATCTTTCAGAGTTCCACCAAACCCAGTATCCCCCTCCCGCTATAGATTCCCTGGGTAGAGAATTTACTCTCCCAGCTTTAATTACGTCTGGTGAGTTGGTGACTCATATGTCTGAAATCTCTGGCTCTGGCTCCCTGCTAATTTCAAAGGTCCACTTCTCACCGTCATTTGCACATAGGTCACCAGGAGCTCCAACTCAACCTCTCCAGTACCCTATTCACCATCTTGCAGCTTCTCAAACCTGGAGGAGGGACTGCTCGCTCCTAACTTGTCAGTCTCAGACAACCATCCCTTGATGGTGCACCCCATCCTCCTCCCCAAATCCAGTGAACCACCAAATCAAAGCACTCTGCCCTGAAATAATACTCAAATTCAGCTGGTCTCCCCCATTGTACTCCCTTGCTGTAGACCAATGACTGCTTTCCTGGGTTCCATGCTACCTCCCAGTTTTCCAGTATTTTTCCTTTCAAAGTCACAGCTCTATGCAGCTGCCCCAGTGATGTGTCCAAGTAGAAATTTAACAGCATTGCTGCTGGCTCACACCCTGGAGAGCTAGGTCCGTAGGCTGGGCAAGGAGGCCCCACCTCCTCAGCTGGCACCTTGCCCTTTCGACCTGTCTTGCCTGATCTCCTCCCATTTCTTCTCTTGTTACAAAAGTAACACAACTGTTTGCAATCCCCCCCCCCCCCCCCCCCCCCCCCCCCCCCCCCCCNTGCAATCCCCCCCCCCCCCCCCCGAACATTCCCACCTGTTCTTTACCCCAACACCCTTTCCTCCCTCTGCCCAGAATGCCTCCTGGGCTTCCCTGCATCCTGGCTACCTTCTTACCATCCCATCCCACTCACACAACAAAGTCCTGAGGAAGGAACATGAATAGAGACACCCAGACACAGTGAGTGGTGGAAATGGTGAACCCCAAATCACTGCATCATTTACAAGGTAAAGCAACAGGATCATGGATTGCAGCTGGTTCAATTCAGTGGCATCATTAACCCACCTAGAATTTCTTTGAATGCAACACTAGTAATCTTGTGTAGCCACTGGCTGAATGGAAAGGGGCAAGACGAAACAGTATTTAGGTTGC
The DNA here is from genome assembly GCA_019455555.1 of Galemys pyrenaicus. Classification (NCBI taxonomy): domain Eukaryota; kingdom Metazoa; phylum Chordata; class Mammalia; order Eulipotyphla; family Talpidae; genus Galemys; species Galemys pyrenaicus. The sequence goes on along the minus strand of JAGFMF010012069.1, from coordinate 12,296,402 downwards.
AAAAAGTCTGCTTCTCCAGCAAGACGTGGAAGGTACTGAGCAGGTACTAAGAATCTAGAGTCCCCTGCCGTCATCGAGCATCTGCTAACAACTTAAACTTTAGATTTCAGAGTAAAGGCGGTTAGTATTAATATTTTCTTTTAGGCTTTGGAACAGTATAATCGATTTGCTACATAGACAAAAAGATAATAATGGGTTTTTGTCTTTTATAGCCTTTTATAAAGGCTACCTTTTCATTGGTAGGGCCATACCTTAGATTTCAGAGAAAGTCTTAGCTCATTTAGTGCGTAGAAAAACCATTGGAATTTGACACTATGGGTTTGTGCCTGGAGATCACAGACTTTATGCAGGAGGTTAAAAAGCAAACCTGGAGTTTGCACTGTTGAAGGCTCACGATGAGCAAATTCGCGGCATCAACTGCTCTCTACCAAATAAAGATGAATCTGAATTATCTGTGTTAGGGGGGAAGATATTATGCAGAAGTGAAGCATGCTTCACTATATGTCACCAGTCACCCAAATTTATAAGTGACACGATAGTGAAAAATCAGTCAGATTTAGCTTATCTTGGTGGCAGAAACTGGGATTTGGAGAGTGAATTTTTAACAAAGCAATGCTTGGTGCTAATCGGAGAAGTATGAAAAAGGGAAGTATTTTGAAAAACAAGCAGAGGAAAAACTTTCTCTAGGAAATCAGGTTTTAAACAGAATTTTAGCCAACAGTACATGCCTGAGTGCTGCAATTAAAATAAATTCAGCTTCATTTCATTCATTCAGATATTTATTGGAGGCTATGTGCAACAATTGGGAGAAATGGAATTCTAACAACAGATAAGATACCCCTGGGACACTTGGAAATTAGCTACTCTTTTTCCAGAGGATTGTGGGGGGGGGTCCTGAATAAGAATAATTAACAGAATTCAACACATCTAGTCAGGAATGGGGCTCTCCTCTTTGCTAAATGTCATTTGGAGCTATGGGACAATCTCAATTTTAAATATGCTTTCCCTTTTTCTCTAAAAATATGCTTGTAATTAATTGATTAGGGAGTCAACTTGGGACACAGAGTTGGCTTGGCAGGAACTGATGGTGCCTAGTAACCCCTGGGTTCCCTTCGAGGACATGGTGGGTTGAAGGCTCCTTAAGTCTTGCAGTGGTCTTGAAGGCAAAGCTACGGCTCGGAAGCTCCTAGAGAAAAACTGACAGAGAGGACAGAGCGAATGAAAGTAGGTGGGGTATTTGCAGGAGGGGAGCTCCTTAGAGACATTTCTTTGGGATTTGGTAGGCAGTGAAAATGTGACAAAGTGGAAGAGAAAGCAGCCCACCCGCACCTTTACCGGAAGGCTGGTTTAGCTTACAGAAAGACACACGTCACTACTCACTTCGTTACAGGGCCTGGTATGATTTTACTTTTCTCTCAGAGAATAAACCATCCTGTTCTTGGAGCACGGCCTTAGGTGTCCTTCGATCACTGTACCTCAAGTAGATGAACTAGTATATTCCTATTTAGTCTTTTAAAACATGCCCTCAAGTTAGGGTCTCTTCTGGCGTCACCCCTGTAATTCTATGTAAATGGTATTACCTTTGTTGCTTCATAGTCATAGATTGAATCATTTCCTATCTGACACATAGAATGACTTATTTTATTCTCTGGTGCAAAGTAGAGTTGGCTATTCTCAGTAAGGAAGTCAGATTTGACTTTGGTTCTGCCACGAGCTGATTGTGAAACCTGGTTTCAGCTATCTGAACCTCTGTATTCTCCTAGCCATCTTCTCTACGATGCTTTTAGGACGACTGACCCAAACTACATGGAAGCGCTCTGAAAATAATACAATGATGTATAAATTATAGTTAGCAGTACTTTTCGCTGGTTTGTTGTGGTATGGAGGGAGAGTTTGCGAACAAGTGAGAGAACTCTTGACCGATGAGATAAAAATATATGCAATGCCAGTCTCAATTTTTTTCCTATTTGAACACTAACAAAATTGAAAACTGAACATAAATGGACTGATGATCCTGAATACACAGAGGGAAATGATGTATCCCTCCATGCCATGGCGCCAAAATAACAGCCAGAAATGATGTTATCATTAAAATCAACAGAAATGCTCAATATTACCTCTTGAATGGTACTCCTGAGACGTCCTTGCTATATTTTTAGCTTAGTCTTTTACCAAACATTTACTGATTATCCACTATTCACATTGTCCTAGGTATTGGGGAGCAATTAAGTCTGTAAATGTTTTGGGGGCAAGAACTATCTTCCTTAGGTAAAGGCTTTGGGATGGGCTGATAAAAAGGCAGATTGTCAAGAGAAGGTCCAAAGTGTGCTGAGAATACAATTTTGAGCAAGGTCGTGGAGGCTGTTTTAACTCCGTTGTCTGAATGGCACTGGAGCCTCAGAGGTTAGCAGAGAGGCTGAGAAGCAAGCTGGAGCTTGACCCCGAACGTAGATGAGAGCAGGATGTATTCAGAAACAGTAGCTACAGCAGCATGGCCAGAATACAGGTTCAGAAGAAATAAAGTTGTAAAAGGAGGTCCAGGGAAAATTGTGGACGGTTTTCAGGGCCCAGCTGAGAAGCTAGTTTTTTTTCCCCTAGGTGTGGAAATTCAATGAGGAGAGAATGCGATGATGGGTCTTAGTTCTGTAAAGAGTCTGTCAGTATGGAGGGTTTATTGGAGGAGTAGGAAAGAGACTAAAGGAAGCCAACCGGATCAAGAGCTCTGGACATAGGTCAGAGGTATTAAGAGCAAGAAAGAGGGCAGTGGCAGCAGAAAGCGATGCATGAATGGCAGTTTCCTTTTTCATCTCCAGGTGACATACACCCCGAGGGCACTGGTCTGAGACACACTGTGTTGCCTAGATTAAGAGGTCTTGGTGCCTTGGGCTAAACCAAAGAGATGAAAGTACTCCAGTCTTACAATTTGAGCAACTGCTCTTTTTAAAGACTTGCCTGGTAGCATTTGTCAGAAGAAGGCGTGCTGAGTTAGAAGCGATCACCCACGAAAGCCTTTCTTAACCAAAGGCCTTGTGTATTACAGCTCCTATTACATGGCTGTATCACAAGTCCAAGGCCGATGATTTGCATTATCCTGACAGCACACGAGACCCCAGATTTTCCCATCTTGGTTCTCACTGTAGTCATGGTGAATTTTCTTTAGTCTTTCCCATCTACCATTTCTGCTCTCTTTACGCAAATATCTTTCTCAGGTGATGACTGACAGTTGGAATGATCCCACTCAACTGCGATGAGGGTGAGCATTTAAATGCTTGCTCTGCATTTGATGAGAAATAAGACCCAAACATGACCAAGCCGACAGACCTACATTCTTCAGTGGTTTGAGGTAGACAATATGGCCACACACATGTACAAATCATATAATTATAAAATTAAATAACCTGCTTTGTTCTTAAATTCTAGTCTCAAACATAAAGCCTCTGAGACACATGCAGCAAATTGAATACCACTATGTGCATTAATTCCTTTGACACCTAAAATACGAGTGCTTCATTATACTATGGCATTCATTTTCTTCTTTCAGATAGCAACAACAAAAGAGAATCTGTAAATGCAGCCAAACAGATTATTGTTGAACACAATTAGACATAGAATGACTCTAAGTGAGATTCCTGGCACTTTTCTATGCGCAAGGGGATGCACTCTGCATACCAATGACAAAGCTAGAAATAAAACTCACCTGTTTTCTTCCTCAAGATCTGCTAGGATTCTCTCTAGCTCCCCTCTTTCCTCACTCTCTAAGGAAATCAAGATCTGGGCAGGACTACGAGGCTGGCTCAGGGGGGAGTCCTGGTTCAAACTTTGGCAGTAATGCTGGATTAACAAATGTTCATCATCTCTGGAAAATAAAATCAAAGGTTTTGGTTTTTTGCCCCCTTACTTTGGATTGGGGGTCAGGGACTCGGGTGTGTATCTAAAAAGAGAAACATTTATTTGCTCTTAACAATTAATTAGACCCCTTTTCCTGCTTCTTAAGAACATTTGTGGTCTACCATCGTACTGGTAACAATTCAAAGTGTTTCTTGCTCAAATTTTCAGTTGAATCCGATTGGCCTATTTATAGGGGTAATGAATGGCAGAGTTACAAGAATACTGGGACTCTGTGTTGACAGCTGAACCGATACTTAATAAATATTCAAAGACATAATAATGGCTGTCTAATAATGCCTTTGTCATGAAGCCTGTCAAGACAGTCTGTTCACTAACCCATACCACTGCTGATACTGAGCAGGGAAACTGCAGCCCATAAAATGATAAATATTTTGTTAAGTGAAATGTAACTAAAAGGTGTCGCTGTAGTTAAATCAGTTTGAACCTCAACAAGCCACAGGGGCAGGAGAGTATCGACAATGAAACTGTAGACAAATGCTTGTGCTTGTTTCATTCGAGCACGGTTTAGACAGAAAACCAAAAATTGGAAGGAAAAAAATGGCATTAAGTCATTTCTTAGAGCAGCTTTTGAGGACTAATTTTGGGGAATAAAGAGGCAAAAGACTTCTATGTTGGACTCTCCCCTTGAAACTAGGAATTGTCTAACACCCTGGAGAAGTTATTTTCTACATGCATGATTCCTGGCTCCTCAAAGGCCTGTGTGCGCCCAAGTTAAAAGAACTGCACCCACCCTCATGCTTTGTTTCCAGCTAGTTACCATTAAGCCGTTGTATTCATATTTCCCTCTTCACACTCAATTTCCCTTTCTCATCTCCATGTCTTCTGAATTAAAAAAAAAAAAAAAACCAACCAAACAACAAAAAACTTCCCATTTGGGGCAAAAAAAAAATAACTTCAGTTCGTCAAGCCAGGCAACTGGTTGAGAAGTGAAGAGTTGACTAAAAAGTCATCACTGGCTACAAACATACATTTCGGTGAAGTCAACCGATCTACTAAACCACTTCCCCAGACCTGCCCCTAAAATAGCATCATGTAACCCTCCAACACTGAGTCAAAATGAATTCTGTGTCCTCAGGATGAGTGAAAGCAAAATTCTGTTTAAAAATAAACCTGAAGGAATTTTACCACCTAATTTAGTAGCTCTTTTCCTAAATTCTGCTAGAACTTCCCATTTGCCTCACTGTTCTCTGAAGTGGTCAGAGAATGGCAGCCACTGCTACATGGATCGTGGCGACTGAGCGTGGGCCCGAAGCCGCACATCTTTCAGGTTGTTTGCATTTGGTTGCTTCTTTGGCCACATATTTTTGTGTCCAAGTTATTTTATACAGTAACACTATTCATACTTTCCCCCAGAGCCTGTACCACCTTCATCTTTGCGGGAAAACGTAATTTTCTTTTAATTAAGTCATATACATATATGGCTAGATGGTGACCTGATTCTATATTATTACCTTAATTGTCTCTATGAACCAGATGAGATGGTTTATTCTCATGTCTTCAAAGGTTTCCATATCTCCTTGATACTTTCTCACAGCCCTTTTCTCATCTAACTTGGGGTTGCCGCACCACGACATGCAATAATTGGCTCCCTTTGTCTCAATGCTCCATGACAAAGTGGTGAGACATTCATAAGTTCAACTAAAAACACCATTTATTTGGACTAGATTTCTTCTCTCCACATTATCTGTTTCATTAGCAGGTCCTTATTTTCCCTTCAGATTACTTTCTTGAGCTGTTCCCTCAGGCCCTTCTTTCATGGCAGTTTTCCTCTGCGCTTCTTACTGTAACTACTTCCCCAGTTCTGTAGTGAAGACAGTTTGCCTGCCAGAGCTGTGTTCGCTGCCACTTTTAGGGTCACTTTCATTCCTTCCTTAAATCCAACAGGGCTGGCTTAATATTCCACTCACCAACAGTGACCTGAGTCTGTTGTACTCTCTCTTCTGAAATCCTTCACAAGGTCGCCTTACTTTCTTTAGCTCGGGGAGATGCTAAGTCTATCACTTTGGATCGCTGAAGGAAAATGCCCAACTACTCTACCCTGTGGGACTCTACCAGTGCAACTATAACGGGATTTATACACCTACTCCCCGCTAATGGAGAATTTGCTACTTAGTTTTCACTTTAAAACTTAATATCCAATCCCTTTAAATATCTGTCAGGTTTGGTTAAGGATAAGGCAAACTGTATTTGCTACTCTGTAATGTCAGAATTTGGATGAGTTCATGCTGTTGGGTTATTAGGACGTAGAGAAAAAGGTAACTGAATGGCTCTTGGGAAGATCAAATGGACATAATGCTCGTCCCTATCTCCTGTACTGCCCTACCTCTCAATCCCTCAAAGCAATTTCATCGTCAGGAACATTTTGTAAAAAGATACGGGATACTTACATGCTCTCATTAGGAGAGATGCTATCATTTAGATAAGATCCATTGCTGTTTTCCATTTCTGCTAGCCTGATAAAAAACGTAAAAGCTCATTAAAACTTATGTGACTTCTTAGAATCTATTCAAGACCTAATCGAACATTCCTGAAAACTAAAGGATAAATCGCGTCAAGAGGAAAAAGGAAGCCTTCAAGTTAAAGGATGTGTGTGCTGGCTAACCATTTGACGCAGTGAGTGGTAGACCACAGCTAGTTAGCAGAGCTTTACCCTTTGGCTGTACCTTCTCAGGGAAGCGCTATTTCATGGTTGTTTCTTCAGAGATGGATCTTCCTTTTACTGAGAACAGGCCTTTGTTTGCACAAGACAAGCTACCCTAACAATTGTGCCCCATACCTTCCACTACCCCTTGGTTAAGATGACCGCTCTCCACTGATGACAGGCTTAATAGGTAACGAGTGCGTACTTTCCACGGCTGATAATGTTCAGCAGTTAGAATATTGATAAAGAATGGATTCACAGTAAGCTTTGCATAAACTTCTGCTGTCAATTTTTACCTTGAAAAACCTCCTTTACCTCAGGCAGTCGTCGTCTTTTTACAATTTCAAGGTAAGCACACTCTGACAGGTTTCTTTAGCAAGCATTAAGATAGCTTAGAATTAGCAATACAATGTTTAGGTATAGAAATTTTCATGAACACAAAAAGGTGGGACAGAAAGATCCAAGGAGCAGGAAAATTAATTATCCTCTGTTTATAGCATAATACGCAAAATCAACACTCAAGATGGAAAGCCGAGGCTTTCATCTTCTCCATGTAACACAGCATCATTTCTTCACATATTTATGTCTGGTCTAGCAGTTTTGTAAGACGGTTCGACGATTTCTAAGTCAATGTTTTAAACGTGCTCAGTAGACAAAACATAACAAAAGCTATCAGAAAAGTTTAAAAGCCGGGGGAGGGGAGATTGTTCTGGACTAATGCTCTTACTGGTGTCCAAAAACAACATGCAGTGGAATGGCATGCACGTTAGAGGGCAGGTTGATTAGTAGAAATCAGACAAGATTGGGGGGGGGGGAGAAAATATTTGTTTAAAATGATGACAGGTTAGCTTTCCTTGGTTAGTTATTTCAATCAATATTTGCCTGGCATTCAACTAGTCTCATACCTGCTAGCATAATGTTCAATGCGTGAATGAGTATCATCGTGTGAAAGCTGAGGGGACGAGGCAGGCCTATAAGGCAGAAAATGTGATTAGTCACAGATACCATCCTTGAATGGAGAAAAACAACCCACCACACAGAATGCGTTTATTCTAATTCTATGGATAAGGAACACATTTAGTTGTTGCTGTCTCCTAGATAGCATCAAGTATCTGAAATCCACGTTAAGAGATCAAAAGCTTCTCTGGCAAATTTCAATTACAGAAAAGGTTGGGGAAGACAAATCTCTACGTGACATTCTATACTCCTACCTTGTAATTTCTCATAGGCTACAGTTGTGAACTTGTGAGAGCAGGATGTGCTTTAAAAGTGTACACTGGTGCCATGTATTTGCTGCCTTCTTGTTGAAGGGAGACTCTGCATTTATTTACTACACTCACAGTCAACAATTTCACTTCCAAAGAAGCCATTCCAGTCTGTGACTTGGTGAGGGCACTTTTGTAAAGAGGGAAATATACCTACCAATTTAGCAGCAGGCCTATACTCCTGCTTCACAACTCCAAATAATACTGTTTTTTTTTTAAAGAATGACTACAGTAGGATGTCACACAATATTGAGTGTTGATACTGTGTGCTAGTGTAACAAAGAGGGGAGATATACTATGATTACACTGTATACTGATGTGCTACAAAAATTTATTTTGATTTCTACAACAGAGAGTAGAATTTTTGTATGTTAATGTTTCCCACCCCCTTTCATAGCTGGCTTACTCATTCCTTGAAGTTTTTATAGTATCTTTTGGAATAACCTTAGGAGAAAAACCTCTCCTGAAAGCTAGTTTGGGCTTGTGCTTGCTTATTCTCATTGGACAAAAGGTCTCTTCCATTTCTCTCTTGACACTGGAAGCCCTGAGGTAAAGGCAGGGACCCAAAAGTCAACAGTAATCTAGTCAGCGTGGACTGTTTCCGCCCAGCGTCTGAGCAGCAACAGTCAGGGGCTTGGTCAGAACAGCAAGAACGATGAGTTTGCTTTTTCTGACGTTAAAAACAAACACAAAAACCCGACCGACATGTAGTTACCTAGGTTTACCTAGGAAATATACTCTAGTACATCCATATGTGTTAAACCACGTGCATAATCATCAGATGATGACAGCAAGTAACTAGGGAGCCGAAGTTTTCCCTGAGAAATAAAGGTATTACTTATGAAACAAGTGTTGCCATAATCAAATTTGGGATGAATCACAAAGATAATTTAAACCGCTGTGAGGAACCAAAAGTATAACTACCCAATTTACTAGGCAGCTCCAAAGATTTTCCATGTGAATCTTTACAGTTTTGGGGAGTTATTCTGCTCATTTCTCCTATCCCTAGAACAACCCACTGTTAGAAAAATGCTAAGGAACTGTTGTGTTTGTAATACTCGTACAGGGGAGTTTGTCACTTGGCTGATTTGGCTTTTAAGCCCAATCTTCTGGGAGAGACCAATCTTTCAATTACCTACTGTATATAAGCTGAAAGCATGTTAGTGTTTTCCCTTATAACAGTTGCTATCCTGGTAGGGCACAGAAGAAAGCAAGCCTGAGACCTTGGAGTATAACTACACTCAGAAAAGTTGGCATGTAAATCCAAAACACTTTCAATAAAACCACACACAGAAAATCTTACGCAAACCTTTCACTCTTAGACTGGAGGATAATTCCATGTTACTGTTCTCATTAATGTATGTAGCCTCTAACACAGCATGCATAAGCACAAGAACTCATAATAACCAGAAATCTTAAAAAACAAAACAAAACACATACACTAAGGGAGGCACTTAATAAACCAGAAAATGAGGCAACAGGGAGTACGGGACAGAGAAGAGCCATTTAAAAACCAAAATTAGAGAAAGTCCAAAACCTACTTAGTCCAGAAACAAAACTAAATGCAAAGCCTTCTAAAACTGTCTTCCACGGGACATAAGAATACCATTCTCCTTCCTCAACACAAAACAGCACAGCAAGAAGATCATTCCTACGTTTGTTCCTATTATAATGGCAAATTCTATCCCACCCATCACCATTTTCTCTCGTGAAAACTCCATTAATAAGTTTTCATTTAGGTTTTAAAGCATACTCGCTCAAAGAACATTGCTTTACTATCCTGTCTGTGGATAAACACTATATCAAAGTTTTATACTAGATTTTGTTTCCAGTAATGTAACGAATACAGGCAAATAGGGGTTTTGTCTAAGGTGAAACAAAAGATCTATATTCTCAGTAAAATCTCAGCTTCTGTGATCCTTATTAAGTGGATTAAATGCTGGCATCACAGGACTTGTTAGTATCAGATAGAATGCTTACCAAATGAGACACCTTAGGACCTGGCTCTTCTGCCTGAAGAGGATAGCTTCCAATATGTTTTATACATTATTTATAATCCCATGAGTAAAGACTTTAATAAAATTACTGGCATTAAAGAAAATAGGGATTTAGTCTGCTGGGTTTTTCTCCACTTTCTGAATAACCTGACTTTTGATAAAAAGGCAGGTGGAGGTATGTTTTGCTGTTAGAGAAGACTTTTTAAGAAGGAATGTTATTAATTTTTAAGTTCCAAATTCAAGGAAGACAAATGTCCTCTACATAATGGAAATTACATTACACTGTCAAATAAGCTTCTTTCCAGGGACTGTTAGTCTTTGGTATCTGTGCTACTTTAGCCATTTACCAAAATGAGCCTTTAGCATATGTCTTTTTAATGGGCTAGACCTTATTCCAATACAATAAGTCCATTTGCTTATAACAATCCGAGGAAACTAAGGACTTCGGTATAGCAACATTTTTAAAGTTTCTTATTTATGAAAGGACAGATGTCTATAAACAAAGATACAACCTGGGCTAGGGAAGACAAATGATCGGATCGAAACAATTCCCCAAGTTGTTTCAACATGATGAGTAAAGAAAGAACGTAGTTCACTACCTACCATGTCTCAAAATGAAAGGGCCCAACATGCACTTTGCAAAAAGAAAGGGAAGTGGTGTTTCACTTCCTTCTGGCCAACAGAGACTTAAACCTCAATTAATAGTTTGCATTTATCATGGCAGGATTTTTAAAAAAGGATCTACTTTAAAGTAAATTACATAGGGGAACGATAAAGACCCAATAAAAACAAATTGAATTCTCACATGAGCCAGTCTTCCAAATTGATCATTTCCTCTCTACATAATAGAGCTGTCTGGCTTTAAAGATTTTAATAAAGTGTACTTTGGAATACCAAACACTTGTTACAAACCCCCACATAAAATAAGTTTCAATCAGGCTCCAAAAGAGTTTCCTGACATTATAAACTCTGAACTCAGCCAGTGATCAGTCGGTAGCTCAGTAGTTGTAACACACAGCAATCATCACAGAGACTACACGGTGCACTTTCTTTCCAGTGTAAACGTTTAGCTGCTTAGGAGCTGAGTATTTAGCTTGAAGAGGAGAGCAGCGTGAGCTTAGATCAAAATCGAGAAACCCACTTATAAAAATGATCAATCAAATAGCATCGTATTACCTGATAAAGAAATCCACACAGCACATTGAAATTATTCGAGCAAACTCCCCATCAAGCCATCAGGCACCATCTGCCTGTTTATAATGCTCGACTTAATAACAGGCCCTAAAGGACCAGCCATCGTCCTTTTCAAAGCCCTAAAGCACTGACTCTCGAATTAGGGCTAAAGAATGTTATTATGTGATCAGAAGACTCTTCCCTGCTTCTACCTGAAGGACATCTAAACACATCTCCCAGGAACCACCCAATAATTTCTTCGATGTGAACTTGAACTCAAGGTCAGGAGTTCTGCTGGTTCCAAGGCGACCAGGCGGGGCCCTGAACCCCTCCCTCTGATTCTCCTGATCCGTGGTAGATGGCACTCTCCCCGTGTCACGAAGGGAAGGAAACGATTGAAATGAAGGAAGGGAAATTAATGTGTCTTGAAAACAAAACCAAGGAACAGAACGAAAACTTTAAAGATCGAGCAAGCGAATGTGTCGGTGGGAGCAGCACCCTTCAGCAGAGGTACTCACGCAGACTCTACCGGCCAGAAGTTGATCAGAGTAACAGGACTGCAAAACAAAAAATGAGGTGGTGAAGAGAGACACAAGCACACTCAGCCGCAAAAAAATTACTGAGAGGTCAAAATAAAACAAATCCAATCAATTAAAGTATGGACGATGGAAAGCAACAGCCAAACCAAGGGAGAAGGTGAACGAAAAGAAAAACAGATGGGGGTGGGATTGTCATTAGTTATGGAGGACAGAGGAGGCTTACAAGAGGGGAAGACTGCATCGGCTTGATCATTAGAATCATCTCTACTTACGGTGAAGAAAGTTCCTGTGACCGTTTGTAGAAAAAAAGCGACTAAGGATGACCACACAATCAGATACAAAAAGACACATGTCTACTGGATTGTGAGGAAGGAAAATCAAAATGAAATATTGGAATCACTCATTTGTAAACAGTCCCATATTTCTTCAAGGCCTTGTAAGGTCATTAGTTGTAATGTGGGTCCCCCCCCACCCCCCCTCCCCGTGAGATCAACATTAACTTTTGGAAAAGGTACTTGTCCTGGGACAGCTGACAGAGGACAGTGGCAATAGGACATCAGCCTGTTTGTCTCTTTTCAGCTTGAGTAACTAATGAAAGAAATAGGAGAGACTGTTTGCATTTGGGAGTGAAGGAGAATATTCAGCTGAGAGGAGCTCAAAAAGACATCAAATGAGAGTCTGTTTTGCTTTCGCCACTACTCACGTTTCCATGTTGTCCCCCTCTAAGACAGTCTGCACTGGCAGGTAGCCCATTCGGGGATGCTTCGCAAAATACCTTTTGGTTCGAAATTTGTTTTTTAGTACCTTGGCAAAGTCGCGAACATCTTCTCCGGACGTCGTCTGCAAGGGAGATGGCACTGACGTCAGTCAGGAGGGCAGTGAAATCTCCAGATAGAGGACCGCTACGGCTGTCCTGCCACAGGGTGCGTGGGTGGTGATTTAAGGGAGCGTGGGAGGTCAGAGCAAAGGTTTTGGAATCAGACACAACCCGGACTTTGCAACCAGACTTGGCATGGACTTGGCTGAGTGGGTGAACTTGGCTGAGTCATTTACCTACCCAGACTCACCAGCTGTACCACGGGGACATTTATACCTCAAACAGCTGTTATGATGCATGAATGAAATATACCCACTACTGGGTACTTTCGAGAAGTTTTCACATCTGAACGTTGACCTTAAATTTTGCCACACGTCATGGTATTTACAAAACTGTTCTGTTCACCTCAGTCATGTTTCATTCTATTCACAGCATGGTGCGTTCTCCATTGCTGAGCAGCTTCACAAAAGGAACCAAAGCGAGGACAAGGAAATCATGGGCGGATCGCTGGAGATGGACAGAGCCCCTCTAAGCTGAGCTTCGCCCACTTGGAAGTGTGCGGGAACCACCTGCAGGTCTCGCTAATGGGCAGGTTTGGGTTGAGAAAGTCAAGGCCGGGCCTGAGGCTCTGTATTTTGAATAAGCTCTGAGGTGAGACCAAGGCCTCTGGTCCACAGTTCATACACTTTGAATAGAAGCATTTAGTGTTTACAGAACCTCAGATTGGCACCCAGGTCCGCCTGACCATCGAGCCTATGCCCTTCCCATTTCACTAGTGATTTTTTTCATGTTCTGTTAGCCACTCAATGTTCTCCCAAAACGACACCGTAGGAGAAGGTGCCCCTCTTCATTATAGAACTTTTATAGGTGAATGATTTAACCTGAGGATCTCCTAGTTCTCCTCTGTGAAGAGGAGCTAATGATAATAGTACCCATGTCACACAGTTTAAAAGATAAATGCCTAGCATTTAGTTGGTATTAAACAGAGTAAAGATAAGCAAGATGGAATGAAAATGACCATGAATTTGGGGGAACCCACACTGCCTACCACCCCCACCCCCATATTTAGCCTGCATGGTGGCTATATAACCTCTCCACACAGCTGCTGGGGCTGTGCAAAAAGAGACATGAGGATGTCTCTCATCCCACCATGTAAACAGAAGAAAAGCCTCTTTATTCCTTCGACAGTATTTGTTGAGTATTTGTGCTCACCCTCAAGGGCCGGGCAGCGCCCTGTACATTAAGGGGTAAAGCAACAGTTCAGAGCCACTCTAGCTGAGGAACATCCGGGAAATGTATCCATTGCAGCATCACCTGCAGCGTCATACAAAGCTGAAACCTCACCCAGGTGAACTACCTCTCAAGTCAGGGGGGCACCCAACTTACCGGGGTGCAGTATTCCACCATAGGGTAGTGCATTTTATGGCCCTTTGCAACTCGACCAGAAAAAAAGCAGCTTTGGCAGATGTCATAGTTAAAGTGCTTCAGACTCCTGTACCTGGTAGAGAACAACAACAAACACATATGTATTTTTTCAAGTCAAATTTCCAGAGAACACGCTTTAATAAACCTTCTACACTGACTTAGAAACAGAATGCAATGTTTATTAATCCCTCTAGGTACGCGATTAACTGCCTACCTCCAGATTCCTCTGGAGCGTCTCCTACAGTATCAAAACATTTCGGCAGCGAGATTATCCTAGAAACATATGGAAGAAGGGAAGAAAAACTCTGCTCTTATTTCACCACCACCAGGAACTCTTTCAGATTAAGTAGGACGGGGCTGGCAAACTTCCAGCCGTTTGAAGCCCTGATACTAGACTGGAAAGAACTTCCAGGAGAGAGAGGCTGCTGCATTGCAGGTCCCCCCGACCTGTCATAGGGCCAAACGTTTTGAAGTAACTATTTCCCCCCAAAATTATAAATACAAATGTCATAAGACAAATGAAAATTAACCAAGAGCTCTCACTGAAAGCAGGGCTTGCTTTGAGTACCTTTTCTGATTGACAAACGTGATTTAAATTCAGATAGTTACTTGGATGATCGCTTTCATCTTTCTCTCTAGAAATCCCTTAATACATTACCCATAGATGATACTGCAGCCTCCCAAAATGACAAATTTTGGGCCAGATGAAAGAATTTGTAACTGGCACATACTAGTAGGCACACCCCCCTCCCCACAACCCCATTCTCAAAATACCGTATTCTTTCTCTCATCCTCACCCTGCCTTTTGCTCTCTTAGATAAGAACCATAGCCAATTCAAATAAATGTACTCTGCATGGTACATATAGGAATGGTGGGGGCGGGAAGCTACCTATTTCAGATTTCAGCCATCTTTTTATGGGTGTGGGGCGGGTGGAGGGAGAAGTGCTCATTGCCAAACTAATACGGCAACAGAACTTAATGTGAAGATGTCTAGATCATCCAAACCATTCTCCTTTTTCATTTTCCTTCCCCCGGTTTATAAATCCCACAAGCTAGGGAAGCTGACAACAGAACGGTAAGAAACACAATCCTATGGTCACCGTTCCACGTGACATCCTTACCTGTCAAAACCAGGGGGTGGGGGGGAAAGAAGGTATCCTTTGCAAGCAGTGCCTATTCAATGTTGTCTAGCTAGGCTTTAGAAATCGCTGAGGTTTTTGTAAAACGTCTTTGTAAACAGCATGAAGTATGGAAGGACAAACACACACCAACGGTGAAAGAGTACAGTGACTAAAAGGCATGGTGAATAAAAAGCACACAAATGGCACAAAGCTATTATTAGGAAACAAAGTAGTAAAACAAGTTGAAGCATAACTAAAAAAGAGTATTTACTTAGCTGCTAAGTGGATTCTGAACAGGCACAGACTATATAGCTACTTTACAGCCTTGTGGCTTATTCATTGCTATGGAAACCTTGATGTTGATCCAGATGTTTAACTACATCATCGTTTCAGAATTTGGATTTGAGAGTACTGTTCAATAAGAGGAATTCATTTAAAAATATCCTCGCTCCCCAAACTGGTCAACCAGGCTGAAGATTTAAGAGCCAATTGTTTTCCAGGACATGTGAAGAACGCTAGAATAATGACCTGCCGTGTTTCCTCTCTTTCACTTTTCAATTTATAAAGAACACTTTCTTTTTTTAGCTGCTTGGTGAATCTTTCATTTATTTGCATACTTTATATTCCCTTAGATGTTCATTAGGATACGATGCAAACGGTGTGATCCGATTCAAAAAAAAAGAAGTTCTAGGGCGCTTCAAACAATTCTTGTTACTTTAGGGGGAAGAAAATGGTGCAGAGTGGGTAAGGAGACCGTAGAGTTACCATGCTGGGTCTCCTCAAATAGAATCGTGTCCAGTTTTAGAACTGATTTTTGGAGCATTTCCATAAACAGGAAAAACCTCAGCAAAGAGAGAGAGAGTCAGAATGCCTGGGGTCCAGGGAGGAGCAGGCACAGTTCGTCCGTACACCCCTGAAGGACAGACATCTGCATGGAGACAGGCAGACAGTCCTTCCACAAAGAATGTGGCGCCAAAGAGCGACAGGGGAAAGGGACGCTACCTCATGAGTCAGAGCCACCAAAGTAATCTGGCGATGGGGGGAGGGGAGGACAGAGTGATTGATGTTCCAGCCCGATCGCCTCCTCGCCCACTCTGCAGGAGGACGAGCTATGAGCAACTGGCACAGTAGATTAGAGATCAAGTCATAAAAAGGTGAGAAACAGGACCCAAAATGAGTTCTCTTGGTTCCTAATACCTGAATCCGATGATCGGACACTCCTTGCAGATGTTGCACTTGGCCTGATGCTTGGCAGTTTCCGCGGCAGCCACCCTGTGCAGGACGGGCAGCCACACCATGGACTGGGGCTCCAGTCTCATCCAGTCTAGGAAGAGGGCCGCTTCAATCTCGGGTTTGTTGTTAGCCTGCAAAGACGGGAGGGAGAGCGAAGCGGGGCCAAAGAATGCAAGAAGGGAAAGGAGGCATAGGTCAGTCCAGGTAAAGTTAAAAGAAAGGAAAAAAAAAAACACCATAGTTGCACAGAAGGCCCACTTTACAGAGCCTGTGTGTGCAAACGTTTGGGGAAGAGCCACACGCACTCCCCCACCCCCCGCCCCCCAAGGCTTTGGTAGATGGCTCTGACTCTGCTTGGCTACTAGATGACCAGAAAGCAAAACACACAAAAGGAAAAGGCAAAGCAAAACACACACCCATTGAAACTATACTTAGCTCTAGTTTTTGAACCCATAGAAGTGTTAGCTAGAAGATGTGAGCGTTTACTGGTATTTCAGAGGAGGGGGAGAAGACAACACAGTAAGCCCCCTTTTTCCCCTAGACCGTTTAGTTCTGTGTTTCATGGAACCGTAATGAAGAGGCTTCCAGAGTCATCTGGTCGCCATGTTTCGTTTTACAGATCAGAACACTGAGCCATAGATGAGAGAGGTGGCTTTTCAAAGGCCATGCAACTAAATGGCAGTGGAGTTGACCCTGGAAGCCTGGCCTGCTGCTTCTGTCTTTCTCATGCTCTCACGCTTTCAAAATCTTATTGCATACATACCATGCTGCCCAGACAGCACAATTATTTTAGAAAATATGAACTATATTTACCCATCACTTGATTTATATGTTAGATTGGCCCATTTATTGACCACTTTGGTTCTTGCTGCTGTCTTCATTTAGTGTATCACATGTGCAATACAGCCTCAGGATTTCCTTTGGTGAGTATCTCTCGGTGGCAAATTCCTCAGGTTTTGTTTTTGTTTTAGCACAACTGAGCTGTTACTCCCCCTTGCCCTGGCTTTCTCTTTCACCGCTGTTGAGAAGCCAGCAGTTGAGCTGACCCTTGCTTCTTTGAAGGTACTCTATCCATTTCCTATCTTGTGCTCCCAGGGTGTTATTTATGCTTCTTAAGATTCACTGCTCTTCTTGAACCTGTAGTTTAGACAGTCTTCAGTCAGCTCTGGAATCTTCTCTATCATGCTCTAAACAAGCAGTGCCACTTCTCCATTCCCCTTCTCCTCTGCTTACAGCAATCTCTTAGATAAAGAATAGTTTTCTCAATCTGGCTGCCATTTCACTGAACAGGCCTTCCCTTTTTTGGGGGGCATACTTTTGTATTTCATTCCTAAGAATTCCTTCTGCCTGGCTGTGTGGGTTATCTGTTTTTCTCCTGAGCAGAATCCCCATCTACTATAAGCCCGAACAGTAAGTTTTAAATTTTTTGCCCTTCTACTTAAAATAGTGCTGGTTCTCACTCACCTAGGCTTCCTGTGAATGTAATTTTTTTTAACTGTCCTACATTGCCCTTAAAACGTTTTCTGGAGGGGCCTCCCTGGTGGTGCAGTGGGTTGAGTGCCACACTGTGAAGCACCCGTGGCACAACAGCGCCAGTTTGATCCCCAGCCAGGGAGGGGACCCACATGGCGCAGCAGACCTCTCCTGCCTCGCCCACTGCTCCCCTCAGCACTGTGTTTCGGTTGATCTGCCTGTTCTGCGCCACACTCTGTCTCTGGTAAACCCTCTCATCTCCCACGACTCCGGCCTGTACCCCAGCTCTTGTATGCATAAATAAATAAATCTTTTAAAAAAGTGTTCTGGAGATACTTACAGCTCTAGAATGGATGTGCCCTTTCCAGAGATGATTTGCTTTTGCCAGCAACCAAGGGTCACTACCTATTCCAGGACCAGTGTCAACTGCGTACATGACAGGCTATTTAGAGTCAAAAGTGTTGCATGTTCGCATGTTGCTTCTCTTGGGATGTGGCCGCTAATAAAGACTCAATTCACATTTCAGACATCGAGGCCACAGGTTTCGCACCGACAGGTCATTTAGGCCTCCACAGTGCCCACTTAAGCAGAACTCCAGTCGTTACCCCGATTACAAATTTAACAACACGATAATCCTAGCGACAAAATGGTATCCATTCAAGGTACTGATAAAAAGCTTTTGTTGAGCACTTCTCTGTGTAGAGTACCATCACAAAGGTACTTTGTGGAAAATTTGTTTTAAAAATTAAAAAAGAATGATAGGACCTAAAGATTAAAGGGACCGCGTGAGTTCATCCTCTCTGAATGGCACTATGGAACCCTCAGACCTTCCGTAGTAGTCAAGTCCAAACTCTTATTCAAATGCCAGCGTGTTCTTAAAGCCACTCTATGAAACCACCCACATGAGGGAGCATGTGGTGGTACACTTCGTGTACCAGTAGGCCCCTCCAGAGGGATTCATCATGCTGAGCTGGATTCTGCCAGCGTGGCAAACAGGAGCAGAGGCTGTGTGGTGGAAGAGGGAAGCGATTCGACCCCACCATTGCTACTTCCTGGCTGTGTGAGGTTACCTGGGGGAAACCTTTTTCTCTCTCTGTCTCCATGCTCCTCAGCGGTGAAATGGAACTATTAATAGCGCCTACTTCATAGGGTTGTTTTAAGATTTAAATGAGTTAAGAAATGAAAGGAACAGCCTTGGGCACACAGCAAGAGCCCAGTCAGCCTCCTCCATCTGAGCAGAAACCCAGAAGTTCTCAGCCTTCACATAGCCCTTTCGGTATTTGATCAGAGCTGTCTCGTGTCTATGCTGCTTCATCCCCGTTCCTTTCATCTCCTCCTCCTCACGTGACATGGCTTGGTTTTCATTGTTCTTTAGGAAACTGTTCTCCAAACAGGCTCTGCTGCCTCCATTTCTCTGGAAAGTACAATAGGATGACTTTCTTCTGTTCTCTACTATAGGCTCACATCAGGCTTCCGTGCAACTAAAATCCCTGGGTCAGTTTTTCTCAGTGTGGCCAGCAGCGCAATCATGAGCCAAAATACTTCACCAAAAGGGGAGACTAACTGAGGAACTATCACATATCGTGGCTGCCTCTTAAAATTCTTAACATAGTAAGAGCAAAGAAGGTTGTCAGTAAAGAAAACACGTTGAACTTCCTTTCACCTCACAATTTCCCACACTAAAACTACACAGCCATTCTAAGACACCTCCCTCCCCAAGCCCCCCCTCTCAAATTATCAAGCCTGTGAATATCACAGCGTACTGATTCCCTGCTGGGCATAATGGAGAAATGCTGTTCTTGTCTACTGCCAGTGATTCCTCCATCCTGTACTTGTTAATGTGGGATTTATTTCAATTCCACCGAGGACTTTCCTGTTCAAGCCCATTGTACAAGCTCATCCATCGCTTAAGAACCCTGACTCTGACAGTCAGTGCATTGGCTATTCTTCCCCACTCTGTAATTTTTACATTTTATAAAACGTGTGTATTCTGGCTGCCTCATAGTCACTGGTGAAAGTATCAAACAGGCCAAGGCCAAGCATGACTCACACCATCACCTGCCATCGACACAAAGCCAGGATTCAGTCCTCTGCGTGAGGAGCTATGACTCGTGCCAGTCTTGGTATCACCTTTTCTCCATCTTGGATATGGACACAATGAGCGACTATTCAGAAGAAAGGTACGTTTCAGCTACAATATGTCCTGTAATCTCTTGCTCCACTGGTCCAGAAACCCACTTGATCAAATAACTCTTTCTAACCAGGAGACAAGCCATTAGAAAAGGGTAGTCCTCTCATTCTCAGGGCCACAAACTCACCCTATTGAAAACCTGAGTGTATTGTTACTTAGTCTGAACCTGCATATTGTTACTCAGCTTTAGGTGGTAATTTAATGAATTCCAAGACATGCTACAGAGTAAGAAGTGAGGCTCATTAGCACAGAAAGTGTGATAAGAACAGAATGCTTCTGTTCATTCTGGAGGACTGCAAAAGAAAAATCTGACCACGAGTCAGCAACAAATGGAGGTGTAAAATAAAGAAAGAAACAGACAAAAACACCATGTGTGTGATGTATGTAACTAAAGGCATGGCCAAGTACAGTGTGAGGAAGTGATCTGATTACCCTCAGTCCTGCTCAAGCCCTTCTCAGAGAATCGTATCTAGTGGTGGTGGCTAAGGTTGACCCAGAACTCAGAGAAGGCTTGGCAGAAAGGCAAAAATGATAATTAAAGGGTTTGAAAGACCTATGAGAACAGCTTAAGGGAATTGGGATTATTTAGCCATGGAAGAAAAAAAAAGCGAACGAGCAAGAAAGAGTAGCTGAAGGGGCGATTTAATAACAGTTTTCAATTACGTGACTGGCTCTCGCATAGGGGCCTGTGACCAGCTGTTCGATCCCTCCGCTGAGGACAGAACAAGAAGGAGCAGGCTTAAGCAGCATGAAGAATTTAGGCTGTGACTCACACGGAAGAATTTCCTGATGCTGAAAGTTGTTAAAGCATTAGTGTGAATTAGCAAGGGAAGCTATAGAATGTTCCTTTCCAAAATGCTGTAGAGTCTCCTGTGCTTAAAAGTTGGAAATTCTCAAGGTTCTTTTTACCTCCGCAGAAGCAAGATTCATCATTTTGGCTCTTTTAAAACTGCTTGCCTGCGCCAAGTGACAGTGCGGGAGACAAGAGGGGAGAATGCACACGCTCATTCTATTTCGATCTTTCATTTTTACTACAAACCATGATGTTTCCTAATGGTGTATTCCCTCCCTTTGTTTGGCAGTAAAAAAGAAAAACCAGGCAAGCTTCTATAAAGATGGAAAAGATCTAGAATTCAAAACCAGCTGAATTCAGACTGCCATCATTCTAGGAAAAAGAACTAGGACTGGAACAGTAGGAAGTCACCGAGTCAGAAGACAGGCACGGTGGCCTTGGACTAATCAGCCTGGCTAACACATAAGAGACGTGGGGCATCTCCTCTAGGGAGCAAGGATGACTTTGTCCAGACCCCGTGTGCCAGTTTCATCCCATTTCGAGAGACACTTTTAGACTGGGTCGTTTAGTCCTGGGTTTGCTTTGGTGTTAGGTTTTCTTTTAGACCGATCGCCTCGCCCACGCTTCCACATGCACACACAAAAAGCAAAGCTATCACAGCTTCTTTCATTCTGAGTCCACACTAGGAACGTGCCCTGGCTTTCCTCTTCACTCATCCGTTGGCCCTCACCTCTCAGCAGCCGTCCTTACGTGAAGGCAAGGGCACAGGATCTGCCCTGTCTGTGTCATTTCTGCTGTCCCATTACAGCAGGTCACAGTGTGGTAGATACAGATGTCATCTTAATAAGTACAAAGGTGGTTGAAGCAATTTAACAGCTGGAATCTGTAGCCAAGGGATGCAATTCAAAGGACACTACCTGGCAAATCTGGAGTTACAGGACTTGCTGGGGTTCAGAGTAATGTTTAGGGTTTCTTTCATGTTGTGCTCCCCATAGGCCCTTAGGCACTAAGAGAACAAGCCCCAAGTGGCGGCTAGGGGAACCACTTGAATACTCATTTTTCTCTCAGCATCACAGCATCAATTCATAGCTACAGAAGAAATGCAATGAGCAGACTTCTCCCTGCGCACGTGCGCCAGCTGCCATAAACGCATCCATTTATAAGAGGTGGCCACTGGCATCTCAACTGCTAGGTTTTTGAAAACAAACATGTCAAGTCTTAATAAACTGGGAAAAAAATGAGTAAAGAGACAAAAGATCCCACCCAGTAGATGTTGAATGATATATGTCCTAGAACTAATACTTGAACTAAATCTCCAAGATTGCACATTATTTGAAAATATTAAAGATGTTTCTATAGCTGCCGAAGAAGTGAATGATGGGTGGCAATTAAGCTGCAGTATAATCACAGAAAATAAAAGTGTTACAACTGAAAGAGATTTGGATGGGGAAAAAAAACAAAACTGCTTAGTCACTGTGGAGCCCAAACCAATCTTAGTGGGCTCCTCTAAGGGGTAGGAGACAGAATGAATACATTCTGCGACTTTCCAAAGTTGACTTCTAAATAGTTTTTAAAGGAAATGTCTCCATTGATTTGTCTGTTTTGCTATCACATAATAAAGGCGAAAAGCCTAGTTCTAGATTTGGGGAGTATGTTTAGAATGGTCTGGCTTAAAATATAAGACCATACAACATTCATACTGGGGCAACCTAAAGGGAACCCCACAGGCAGGCGGCCATACTTGATGTCAGGTTCTCAAGCAGGGCCAAATCTGTACTGCAGAGGACATCTGACAGCGTCGGAAAGACATTTCTGGCTGTCTCAGCCAGGGGAGAGGGTGCCATGAGGGTCTAACTAGATGGGGGCCAGGATCCTGCTGAACAGCCAACCCTGCCTAGCACAGCTCCCTACGCTGAAGAATTATCCAGATCAAAGTGTCAGTCGTGCCAAGACTGAAGATCTCTGCCCTAATGTTAACATCTTACATCACCGTGGTTTATTTGTCAAAATGCTGAAACCAGCGCGAGTACATTTCCAGTAACTAAACAGCAGATTTCTCGGAGCGCCCTGCAGGCACCTAACAGGCAGGCAGCTATTCTCTGCAACGCAGGGCCTGAGCGGCGCTGACAGGCCTGGTCAGCTGCTAATTGGGAAAGAAAGGCCACGCTGGTTAGTATATTGTGGAGAGAGGGGAGAAAAGGGACTAACAAGAAATCCCAAGCTGGAAGTCACATGGGAACATGCTAAAATTGTACATCCTGATTAGAAATCAAGCTGCTTCTCAAACAGACTATATATAATATATGTTCCATATATTATATAGTTATATTTCAGGAGAGCCAGTAGCAGAAATTTATTAAATCATGGCCAATAATTATCCCAAGCAAGGCAAAGCAGGTTAGCTAGAACGACAGTGTGTGTGTATGTGTGTATCCGTGAGTCTGTGTGTGCAAACGTATTTGTGTATATTGTATGTGAGTGTGTTTTCATTCTAAATAGCAGAGTTCCTGCTCATTTAGAGGAAAAATAAATAATCTACATTGAATACATTCAAACTCATGAATAGAATTTCTAAACATTCTTATTGGCAGAAAAAAGTAAATCTACAAAAAACACTGAGGACAAACCACAGATTTTTAAAAAGGTTAATTTCTCCTTCCTGGCCATTTTCATTTGCTATCTTCACTAGTAAAATGTTTCCTTCATAAATCCAAATAACCCCTTCAATATTGCTGTCATTCTTAATAGGTAATGGCATTAAGGGATGACAATCCAGCTTTTCTGGTGCTCACTGTAAAAAGCGCTGGTGTTTGGAAAGATTTGCTGAATTTATCAAAACTGTTTTATGAATTGTAATTTGTACACAAAGACTGCAAACTGCAAGGAGGATGGCTAGCCAGGGTCAGACAGCACGGAACAGGCAGTTCCTGGCTGTTCCCTCTGCTGTTATTACAATTTCTTTAACAACCTCTAAATCTACCAAGGGCATCGGCGGAATATTTTACATAAGAGAAAAGTCTGTACTAGCAGCGAACATAAAAGGAGAAACAAGAACAAGTTGTAAAGAATATTAATGACTCTTCTTCCAAACAACCCCAGTTTTTATGAAAATCAAATGAGTGATAAACTTCTACAAAAATATCTGCAACCTGCATGTAGCGAACGAAACAGTAGCAAGGTGGCACTTTGGTCCTCTTAGGCACCAGATTCTTGTGTCTCACGCTCGAGTTGCTGAGCAAACCATAGCAGGGGCACGAGGATCCACAGGACGTTTTTTCACATCTTGTTTTTATAGTCTCTGCCCCTTCTGTTAGAGAACAGTTGGTCTCATGTGAGAGGCCAACCTCTATTTACAAGACTGTTTTCTGTCATATCTCAGTTACAGCTGGTACCAGCAGATCAGGTAAAACTTTGCTGATAATGACCAAGTTTCGAAGTAAGTGCAGTAATTCCTTTCCCTTTCTGCCTTGGAGAGAAGTAATTCTTGAGACAATCTGTTGAACTTTATGTTGCAGATGAAAAAAGAGTTCGAAGAGATTAAGGAAACAGCTCGGGATTATCTGTTGTTTCCATATTTAAGCAGGTATGTTTAAAGTAGTCTTAAAAGGAGAAGACAGAGTTTCCTATGGGAACCTGCAGGCCGAGCTCCAAAATCTTTTGAGTCTTCCACTTGTCAGCCCGTGTCTGAGAAAGGCCTGCCTGGGTTAGTGCCCAGGTAGCAACTCTTAAAGTGGTATCTCTTCTGATCTCCCGACAGCTAGATGCAGGCGCAAGTCCACAAAGACTACAGTGATAAATGCAAACGCCTACCTCCCGGGATCACCTCTCCCCCTTCCTTGTAGACATGCGTCCTTCCTCCTACAGGTAGTGTCTGAGCCATGTGGACTGATGGGTGCAGTTATATTGAGGTGGCAAAAAGGAAAAAAAAAAAAAACACCAAAGCCCATGAGCGGCTCCTTATTAGCACATAGCTTGCACTCTGCATTGTTCCGTTTGTCACCCCCACAAAAGAGTTAGTGAATATGAAAAAGATATCAGGCATATGCTTACATTGCTTTGGGGAGAAAGTACTGTCAATTCTATGTGCAGACATTTTAAGCAATGACATGGCAAAAATGTATTCAAAGGCAGTTTAAAGTCCCATTATTTGTATATCCAGATTATTCTGGATGTTCACAGTGATACCGCAAAAAAGAGGGGAAAAGTGGGAGCTGTTTGGTTTTTTTTTTTGAAACAACAGCAGAAAGTATGATATTAGTAGAAACTCACTATTATACAAGCACAAACACAAAAATTAGAGAAGATTCATCAATGGAGGTTAAACCCTAAGGTGAAAGGCAGTAGAGGAATAGCACATTCATAGGGTCTCAAATACCACAAAAAACTGATTACAAAGGGGAGGATCATAATGGAGTTATCTGGCACACTCCACCTGAACACTGTTTGCGCTGCCAATAACAACAGTGTTATTTGGTCCTTCCCGATGTGACACAGTGGTAAGTATACAAGATCTTCTCTAGCATCTTGTCAAGAAGCTTAAAACCTGAGTCTAATAAGGAAACAACCAGAAACATCCAGAATATGGGTCGTCAAGAGTCCTGGCCCAGGCACTTCAAAGGTGTCAACGTCATTAATAAAAAAAGAAAAAATACTGGGAGACTGTCTTGACTAAGTGAGTACAGACACATGACACGGAAATGTAACAAGAGCCTTGACTGGATTCTAGAGGAAGAGAGACAGCTATGAAGAATGTTCTGGGGTAGTGGGGAAATTTCCATATGGATGGCATGTCACTACAGATGACACTACGTTCAATTTGTTTGTGATGAGGATATGAAAGTGACATAGGAGCAGTTCTTTTTAAAATGAGAATGATGGTGAAATGCTTAGGGGTTCATGGTTTTATACTGTGAATGCCCCATTACTTTTAAATATATGTGTGTGTATTCAAATGCAGGTATAAGCAGGAAAGAGTGGGGAGGGAGGAAAGCGTAAATGAAAAAAAAAAAAATAAAAGCTAAGTATGGGGGAGATAGATGTCTGAGAAGTACAGGTGTTCACTAGACCATCCTGTCGATGCTACCTTATACTTGTCACCTTTCCAAAATAATGACTTCTTGGCCTTTTGGCTAAGATCAAGTGTGGTACATATCCAGAATGAAATGCCATTATTTGGAAACCACTCTTTCTTCCAAGTCATCCTTTCATGGGGGCAAACAAGTTAGGCAGTGAGTGGGTAAGAGTGACTTAATAACTGTGAAAGGGTCAAGGGAATGGCAGGAATGTCAATGGTATAGAATGTGAAAAGCTCCTCAGGATTAATTTTTCTCAAAAACACCAGAAGCTTAACATCAAACTGATTTCCTTCCTGTTCTCTAACCTTCCGCGTCCCCAAAGCATCCCCCGAAACAGTCTGCCCACATGTGCTTCTCCCCAATGCCAATTGTGACTTCTTGACATAAAAATGAGTTTAAGAGTCCCCATATTTATGGCAGATTTTCATGTCTGAAATAAGGACTGAGAGGTCAAGAGTTGTGTTCCTGAAACAAGAAGTAGCAGTTTTCCTCTAACTGCTGTCTTGGGTAGAAATCAAGTATTTTATTTAAAGTTCTAAGATAATGAGCAGGTTGGAGGCCAGCAGTCACTGCTCTAAATATTAATCAGGACTCTGAAACATCCATTAAAGATAAAATCAGCCCAAACAATAACACACAGTGATTATCCACTCTTCATTTACATGTTCAAGGACAACCTTCCTGACCTCAGCCTCCCCACTCCACCTCCCCACTCCACCTGACTAATAAACCAATTAACACCACGGCTCCAGGGAGCGTCAGCACAATTTTAACATCTATGCAAATCCATAAGTATACTCAATGCTATTAATTTATGCTTGAGAATTCTCACTTAACAGAAAAGTTTCACATCTGTCTGGTAAAGCACATCGACCCCATGAGTAACATGGCATAGCCTTTCTCAAGTATGTATCAGGACATTACACCAGATCACAAGATAGGAAGTTAGCTCCTCTGCTGCCTCCTACCATCATTTAAAATCCAGTTCAGGAAAAGGCTAAAGTGTAGGCCTGTCGAACAGAGCAGTGGTTTTCAGAGAGTGGGAGCAGGTGTGATGACAACAAAGCATGAGGAAATTTTAGGGGTGACAGAAATGTCCTGTGCCTTGATTCTAGAGGTGGTGATAACGATACGCATTTGTCTACACCTAGAATTGAACCGTAAATTTACTGTATGTTTTCGAAAATGTGGCTTCAAAAAGGTAAATGCTTCAAAGCAATATTTTATCAAATCATTTTTTTAAAAAACCCACAAAAACAGAAAGCTGCGAAACAAAGAAAACTCTAGTTGTTAGACTGGAAGATCAAGATACACTAAGGACCATGGATGAAAAGAGAAGAAGATCCCAGTAGAAAGAACTTTTCATTTTAGAAAACCTAACTTGTAGGTCAGTGACAAATGTGGTAATAAAGAAAATGGAGAATGCTAAACTCGTGTTCTTGTTTCCATGAGCTTTTGGGTAAGGTTCAATGTGAATTAGAATTAATGGTGAACTGATGAAAGGGCATTGCGAATACTCTTCCTACTCAAAGCCTGGCTCTTAAAAATTATTTTTCATTAGCATCTTTTGCCTAAACTTGGAAGGGAGAGTGGGAGGGAGGGAGGGAGGAAGGAAAATTTGGTCATAGAAATGAACGACTGCTTTAGAGGGCCGAGGAGGGGAAAGGGCATGACCAAGTGTTTTCCCGAGCAACACATGTACGAATGTTCAATGACAACACAATTCTCTTCTCAAAACACTGGTGAAGAAAATACCCATCACGTCACATTGAGAAGTTAACCAAACAACCACAACAAATTAAATGGATAATTATGAAGCTAAACCCACCATAGCATATAATTAAGGGAAAAAAACCCAGCAGTAATTCAAAAACAATCGTTAACTCAAGGGAATGCTGATAATACTCTGGTAAAAGATCTTTTCCAAAAAATTGTGAAATCCTAACTTAACTGTTCCTGAACTGGCCCAGTAGGAGAGCAGTGCTGCTACCTCTCCTTAGGAGTATCACAAATTATAGTGGCTTACTAATACCGAAGGTGCTAATGAGGCTTCTCGGTCCAATGGGTCATAAACAGAATGTCTGTGGAGCCAAAAGGCCCATATTTTGATTGCTGAACAAAAAGCCAAAGGAAATCTCGGCAAAGTGGAATTATTAAGAGTTCTCTCAAGGGTAGAAAATGTAAATTATGATCATTTGGCATGGGAAAAGCTGTCAAACTGATTAAGAAGTGTCCTGGCATGGTATTTTTAACACTCACAGAACCGAATGCCAAGTCTCTCAAAATCTTATCTACAGGCGCTTGGTTATAGATAAAAGGAACTGTTCACGTAGCTGGCATTCTTTCATGCTACGATGCAATTTAAATGCAATCAGAGCTACCACTCAGTGAGCACCTACAGTGTACTCACTGTACCGCCACAACTCAAAATACTTGGCCACTATAGGCTACAACCCCTGACACCCCCTCATCCCCCGCCCAACACCACCAAGAGCTAAGGGTCTGGGATCTGAAAACAACCCAGTTGGCTTCTGACCCTATGTGTTAACCATTCTACTACTCACTACTCCACATACCACACATTCTCGAATGATTTATTGTCATACTGTGTGTGTGTTTGTAATGCTTGTTTCTCCACAGTTGACACTGTAATTTATTCTCATTTCTATATCATTCTATATTACAGCAACTGTGCATAGATGATGTTCGTTTTTGTCATATGAATATAAAATTCCAGAGAGATGAAAACGTGACTTATTCATTTTGAATGCATGAATACAACAGAAGGCAGAAAACAGATGTAAAATAAACAGATTTTGACATCAAGCTCTTATAGGTGAACCATATTGAATATAAAGTTGGTATACTCGATGCCATCTAAACAATCAAGTCCTTAAAATGTTTACACAAGAAAAGACGACGAAGATAATCGCCGGAGTAGGGGAAGAGATACATTTCAGGGCACTCTGAAATACCAACGGACAGATCCATACACTTTCCTGGAGTCACGAGTGGCAAGTTTTCCCACCCAAAAGGGACTATTACTTGGCTTCAGATGAGGGTACACTGGACGCCTGCAACTGGAAATAGAGTTTTTAAACAAAGATCATATATACGCATATATATGTGTATTGGGGTACAGGGAATCTCTTTGCCATATCCATGGCATCTCCTTGCAACCCGGAATTCATACACGAAATCACATCAGGATTTTCTTAGTTTAGCAGTCTAGTATTTTAACTTGTTAAAGTCTACTTCTACTCGGACAGTTTAGCAGAAGGGAACACTGGCATAGAACATACGGAATTTGGGTCTGCTGTCTCGTTCTGACATGATATAACTTCAGGATGTAGACTATACTCGCTCTGCCTCTGGGCTTTCATTTTCTCATCGGAGAAAGGCAGGAAGGGGACGATCTGCAAGGTTCCTTCGGGCAGTCTCTGACTCATGGCCAGGCAGACCTGGCCACAAAGGTCCTGTAGATGGATGCCTTCCATGGATGTCTCCATGGACGATGAAAGAGGAACACCCCGACAAGGCATTAATGGAAGCTGTCTTTCTGAAACAAATTAGTCTCAAAGCTACTTCGAGTACCACCCCCAAAGAGCCGATTTCCCAGTACATGTGTTGACTGCAGTGCGCTGCCAGCATAGAAGCAGATCCTGTCGCCTCATTCCATATCGGTCACGAGACCACCGTGAAACCCATAAATCTACAATGAAACTTCCTCTTTAATAGTCACAGATATGACTTCATTTCCTGCCTGACTGAATTATTCCTTAAGGAGCCTAAACTGATTTTTAAATGGGCAACATTTTATTTGAACTTGATGGGCAATTTTATTCTTTGTCTCTCTCTTTCCTCTAAGTTTCTGGATTTTCCCCACTTTTTTTTTTTTCATTGTAAAATATGACAGCATCATTTACTCTGTTAACCATTTCAACGTGTCCATTCTGGTGCTGTCCAGTACATTCACATTATGTCAACATCGGCACCATCCACCTCCAAATCACAGAACTGTAGGCTGAGAAAATCTTTCGAAGATCCTGCAAAGAACACCGCTCTCTCATGACGAAGACACACCCTCTGCTCCCTGCCGCCACCAGGCTCTTGCCTAAATCCGAAGCTACAATGTCTCACCTATACCAACTCGCAAAGAAGTTTTCCAGTTGGTGATGAGAAAACAAAGGAAACCAAAGCAGCACAGTCTGAAATCAACCTCTGCAATGCAAGGAATGCACGCGCAGGAAAACAAGTACTTCACTGTTTCCTGAAGCTGGTTTCTACCAGCCGTCTTGAGTCCAAGGGTGCCAAGGGCCGGCCAGTCCCCAAAGTCTTAAGCTAGGGACAAAGGGTAGAAGGCATTTCCATGCCCGCTGTCTTTCCTTCAGCAAACATGGCATTTTCATACATGTGGCACAGTGGAAGGCAAGATGGCTGCTAGCCCAGGTTGTTGACCCAGAAGTAATTGTTCACAGTGGATCTGTTCAACCACATTGCAAATCGCTACCAAGTTAAGAGGCATCCCAAATTTAAGTCACATAAAACACATAAACCCTCTCCTGGCTCTGTCCGTACAGAACGTGTGCAGCATCTTAACTGGAAACATTGATTCACCAGAACTCAACTTCTTAAATGAAGATCCCTCCCCTTTGGCCCCATCTCTCCTGTGTTCAGCAGTTTGTTACGGCATCTCATAATTGAGCGGGAACCCAGGACAGAGGCCTGTTATTTCACGTTGGGAGGCGGCAGAGCACAAGTATCCCAAAGTGCGTATGTGGGAATGAGGTGGGAAATGGGACACTGACTAGCGTACAAAATCTTCCACCGGTCGAGGGACTTTAAGGGCACAGATCAATTTTTCATCCACGTAAACAACAATAAAAACAAAACCCTAAGCTTCCAATTCTGGTCTCCCCAAAGGACTGGTGAGGATTAAGCACGAGAGAACGCCTGTGAACAAAGGCCACGTATTTATCAGTCACGACACTAGCGAGCTTATGGATAAGCATGGGGGGTAGAAGTGGTAAAGAGAAGCTGTTTCACAGCAGCGAAAGCAAACTGGGTGGTTATGGAAGCAGATCTGGAAAGCTCTGAGAGTCAAATGGCAAAATCAGGATGCCTTCAACAGACAAAGGAAGGAAACCGATGATGTCTAAGGCTGGTGACAGACGGTGAGGGCCTTGCTCCAAAACCAGTAAGACAATGGACTGGGAGTAGGGTGTGGAGTGCAGCCTGATAATGCACTTGGCGAGGCCTGAAAATGTGTCAGGGTACAGTGGAAAAGGAGTTAAACAAAAGATGTTCCTTTCCCTAAAAACAAAGAAGAAAAAGCACTTTACTACTTTGTGTCCAATTTGAAATGTTTAAAGGAAGAAATTCAGAAAATACCCAATAATAAAAGAAATTAAAAGTCACCTGTTAGCACTTGAGATATGGACCTGTATCTTTTCATCCCTCACCCCCTGCCCCCCACCCCCGCCCCCTGTAGTCTCACCAAAGATATTCCCAACAGCTTGGGGATTGGAACCCAGGATGGGTTTGCTCTGCAGGCAAGGATGGATGGGTGGCGTTCAGAGTTTGGACACAGAGAAGAGAGGGTTTCTATTGCAGAGACAGGAAGTCATGAAACAAGAGACACAAGATTTGGGGGTCGGGGGGGGGGTCTGTCAGCCAAAGGAAGCAAGAGGCAGACATGGACCAATAGGCTGTACTGGGGAAAGAAGAACCTCTGTCCCGCAACCCCTTGTCCAGACCAGCACATTCCAAGAAACCAGCAACTAGATCTTCATTATTCCCATCAGAAAAAGAAGTGACTTGAGAGCTGCTATTGCTACAGTAGCCATATTAGAATATTTAAGCAAACCAACTGTTGTATACTTTAAATGTACACAATAGTATCTGTCAAACATATTTCAATAAAAGAGGGGCGTGGTGGCTGCTTGAAGACCCTGGGCACGGAACACAGTGGCAGCCGGGGCCCCACTTCTGCAGAGCAAGGCCTACTGACCTTACTCTTGATTTAATTCACAACACAGGCACAATTCTGTGTGTGTGTGTGTGTGTATGAAAACACGCGTGAGTTTCGCAGATTAACTTCAACACAACAGTTAACTGCGACTTGACTAAAGAGAGAACGCCACTGAGGAAAACCACCCTCACGTCAGCACAAGTTGTTCCATTTTGTAACTGGGTTACAAGAGGTTTCTAGATTATTGTGACTAATTGTCACTGTATAGATGTTCCTTGTGCCTACATTCCAGAGTAGAAATATGAATGCATTCACAGGCAAAAAGAATCAAGAGGAAATGATAGTCTATTCACATTTGGGGAGGGGCTGAGTAAGAGCAGCAAGAATACATTTATTTCTCCATGTCTGTTTTACGTTTACAGCTAGGTTGCTGCAATTCTGGCAGAACAACTCAGTATATCCAGCTCTACGTAAGTGGCTCATTACGTGGGCCTTTAGACAGTTTGCTCAGTTAGTCATTAAGTGAAGACTCAAACTGTCCTAAACATCTAAATAGTCGCCATATCCTGCCCAGGAGGTCTCTTCCAGTTTGAGTCTGGTCTGTAGGTGAAGACAGCAGTCTGACCCAGTGATCGCTACTGCTAGTTCTATTCGTTCATGGAATGAGAATAGATTGAAAAACTCCACATACGAAAAACAGCTCTTAGCAATTTTTTTTAAAAAAAATAACAACACTGAATTATGTGCTACTGGATATATCTCACTCCTTTGGCGCTGGTAGCATTACAAATAGAATGAACTTTTTACAAAAAGCCATCTGGTAATGTATAGCAAGAGACAGAAAGCTATTTTTATCCTTTAGTCTGGTAATCCCATTCCTGAGAATTTATCCTAAGGAAAAAAAACTTCAATCACAGAAAACAACTAAATGGATAAAGACGCCTGTTGCCACATTACTTACCTTGCAAAAGGCAGACACTAGCTAAATGTCTGCCCATGGAGGGCTGGGCCATTTGGGAGGGAGAGAGAGGGTGGTTCTGGGGCACCGATGATGGTGTGGACAAGGCACTGGGGCAGGAGCAAAAAGAGTACAGACTTCCAACAATATTCTAAGGTAAAGGAAGTCACCGTTCAGGCCTTAGAGGTGTGCCCAAGCTATAAAAAGATCTTATTTTTTTTAAAGGATAGCCGTGTTAGCTATTTATCACCAGTCATTGAAAAGGAGGCTATCATGATAGAACTAGGTTAACATAAAAACTAAGAGTTTCACCTACAAGGTCATTTTTTTGATTTCTATGGCTGGGAGATCAAGTTTCTCCCTCACTGAACCACTAAAAACTCCCTTTGCCCCCAGCACCTTATTCAAAGGGGGATCTTTGTTGTGCATGGAGATTTCTTTTCCTTCCTTTCTGCTGTCCTCTCCCCACAAACCCAGAGTCTCAGAAGTCATCACTTAATGTGGTCTCCAAGATCAAAAATCCCCTGCCAACCTGCCTCCAGGAGTACTCGTGTGAGAAACTGAACGTCTGTGCTTGCTTTCATTTTTTCATTCATTTCTAACATGAAACAGAATAAATAACTTGCTTAGAAAGGTGAATTACTTACAAATTGGAAGCAGCTCCTGACACTGGGCTCAATGTTACTGCCCCCGAAGGATGCAACTTCACCCAACTGTCTTGGGATTTGGATAGAATCATGCAGGAGGAGGCCCAGTCTGCGCTGGTCACAAAATCCTGTTGAGCTTGCCACTTGCTTGAAAAGGTCTACAAGAAAAAGAAGAGAATGGCCACAATCAAAAAGCAGCTGACCTTTTACCATGCCAGCAGAACCTATTGATGAACTCAATTCCACTACCACTTCTCCAGAAGATTCAATATTGCCACCAAGAGCCTACTTCTAAATGGCCACTAACCTGGACCATTGTTTTTATGGACCAAATTAATTATGTGCACACACAGACACACACACACAAAATCACCAAATACACATGAAGGGTGAGGGCTTTCAAATAAACTACAGCCTGCAAGAAATGCAAAGGTACAGTCTTGACACCTGAATCTTTCCTAAGCTAGAATTCTTTGGGAAATATTTTACATGGAGGACAGAATCTTTTATCATAAAGTACGTGTTTTAGCATTTAGAACCATGGAAGTGGCCCAAAGCATCATCCTCTTTGAACATCAGACATTCAAAGAACGTACCAAAATGGGGACTTCATGAAATCATAAAACACTGCGCCGTTGCTGTTTGGTGTGGCTGCAAAGAGCTCTCATCCTTTTATACTGCCACCGGCTTCATACGGGTCTGCCTTTTGGGCCCGAGAATGCTATCCCCTCGAGGGCAGGGACGTATTTGTATGAATGTATTGGAAGTGTCTAGAGTAGAACAGCAGTGCCTAGTGGCAAGCAGGTGCCCAGTTCACGTGGGTTCACAGACCGAATAAATATCCCAAACACTTGCAAACCATGTTTTGTTTTCAGAAATAAAACTATTTAAATCATACCTCGTGTCAAATAAAGGTCGTCCCTAAAGGTAGATTCAACAAAGGCTTTCCTACTCATTAGCTTTAAACTCTCTGCAATTAAATATCTTGTAATGGGCTATCTACAAGGGCAGTAACAAAAGTGTGATCACATGCAGCCTTTTACCATCTCTCCAGCCCACACACACAGATCTTTGCAAAAGTAGGAATTATTTTCACATAGGCCAGTTTGAAGTTAATATTTTTGCTTTACCAGTTTCAAACATGTTCCCACAATTGCTTTTTTGAAACACAGGCTCAAAGCTCCCTTGATGATTCAATTTTGTATGACGATGGGCTAGTGGTACACCATCAATAAGGTTAGATTATAAAGTGACCTAGAGTAAGTAACTACAATATTTTACAGAAGGAAAACCCACAGAAATACTGTGTTACCCAAAACACCTCTTTACATGGTTAAGAAAACTGTTCAGTTATTTTTCTCTTTGGTTCTTAGGCTGAGAAAACTCAGGTGGAAACCAAAGAACAGCGAATGCTAACAGGGTTTGTGTATTCCGTGGCTTACTCTTAGGGAGGAAGTGAGCAACAGCACACAGAGTAGCTTTGGAGAAATGCGACCTCTTTCATCTCCTGCCTGTCCTTAAGCTCAGCGCATCTCCTCATCCCTGTGTAACTAGGCCTTGGGGAAAGAGGGAAAAGACAAGATAAACTACGTTCTTTTAATGCGTCCACCGAAAAGACTTCCTACAAGCAGGTATAGGGGAAAGTCAAATACGGTTCCTCTCAATGGAAATGGATGTTGCTTGCTCATTTCCATCTTTCCTCATCTAGCACGTGCTTTTAATTGGGATCTAACATTTTATACAGAAGAACCCAGTGGCTAATCAGAAGGAAACACTACAAGGTTGATATTGACCCTGTAGGAAATGGCAAGCTACCCGTCTTTCAAATAATAAAATTTTCATCATGTCACAGAACTGGATATGTAGGTACCACCTGCAGTAAGATGGCTAAAAAATAAACAATGTTTCTTGGGCATGAATGCTAAGTAGTGTTCTTTAACTATGAATCCAAAGTCTAGGCAAGAACAGGGATTAAACCTTCCTATTTATTTTTCCGAGTTACACAAAAGGGTTAGGAAATCAGACTTTATCCCTGAGGAACGTGTGCTTTATTGAGACACAGTCAATGTAACGTAAAATAATACTTGGACTGGAGAAGTTAATCCTCATTCTCTATTTAAATACCTGCAATTTAACGTTTGACAGGGAATGGCACAAACCAAATTTTACGACACTCTAAAAGCAGTTCTACATCTTCCATGAAGAACCTTCTGTCAAATCAGAGCACTGTGTCATTCCCCATTGAGAACTGAGGTAATTAGCTAACATTAATAAAAGAATACAGAGTTAATATACATGACTTACATCTGTACTTGTCTTCCAAATGTGCTTTACACAGAGAAATGATGCCAGTTTTAAAAGACAGGACTCGGATCCTCCCCGTTCGTCCCCTATTATGAATAATCAAACCAGAAAACAATTTGTTACTTTAGCAGATGGTAAACACTTCCTAGTCAAGAAAAAAAGGAGCCTTGAGAATGGGCACTCTTAGCTACTCTCCTATTTATGATCTTTAGGGACTTCACTATCTATTTAGCTGATGACCTAGAATGAGATGGAAATTTGGTCAACTCGACCAAGGAATATTTCCCAAATTTTCAGTTCTTAAAAGCTCTTGCTTAGACTGCAAGAGTAGCTCTGCAAGAAATACGGGCGCGGGGAATCTCCTTCTATTCATCTTTGTGAGCCACCTGGACTTCAGTCGGTCAGTGGAATGACTGTACCTAGCACTTAGCTATTTTGGTTACTGAAGCAAATTACCTACTTTGATTACTGAAGCCAAAAAAATTCCCAAGCAACTCACTGCTCTCCTCTCAACACTCTTTTAGGTTTTCATCAGATTGCCCCTTATTGAGAAAAAAATTAATCACTTCAGGCCACATGACACATAGAATAAAATGAGAACATTTATCTCCATACGAGAAATGATATACTCTATTAGAGAGCGTTCAAATACATGCTCTTATAGAGCAATTTAAAAATAACCTATTGCTAGATCAAAGCTTTAATATATGTATGCCTTCTCTTTACACAGAAAGCAGAAATACAGCTTTCTGCATAACAAATTTATTCACAAGTTCATTCTATCCATGGGGTGGGGGAATGAAGGTGAGAATGAAAAGGCTTTTATTTTGTAGAAAACGTCTTTCAGTAATCTCAGATTTTATTTGGTTATGGAAAGCAACTGCACCTTAGTTCTTTTTTTTTTCTTGAGCAATTGAACCTTCTACCTTAGGTTAAAAAAATTGTTTTATAGGCCAATTCTTCCTTCCGCCTAGCACCTCAGCATTGCAAAGAATAGTTCCGAACTGGGGGAAGGGGTATTCTCTGTGAACAACATGCTCAATTTCAACTGGTACAACTCACTAAATCCTTTAATCCAGCAGAAATCTTGGATACTACTGCATTAATAAATGTATTAGGCTACTGGAAGGTTTTCTTTTCTTTTTCTTTCTCTAAAAAGGGCAATCAAAGTTGAACAAAAAAAAACACTGTCATCGAATATGGTACAGTAACCCAGGTCTTTCATGAAGTTAAAACTGCCCCCAAATAATTTTTAGGTAAGTAGAAGGAAGCTATAGGCTTACAATCCATTCACATGCCATCTGCAAAGAAAATGGTGCCAAAAGTATTTGGGGGAAAGACCTGAACACAAGCCCTCATCAAAGCAAATGTAAGCATTATCTACAATCAGCATGCAGTAAGTTCAAGAGCTTTGTATAGAATTATCAGAATTCATTATCCTCATGGTCTCAAGATGTTAAAAGCCATGCCTTACTCAAAATGACAAGAAAAAAATATACTTTTAGTCAAGGCAGTGGCGCAAGTTTATGACATCAGCAAAAGGTGACACCTTTCAGAAAGCCTCCTCAGATTTCCAATGCGGTATGTTCTTGTCAGCATGCCATAATTGAGGCAGGCAATAATTTTAAGGTCTAAGGAGAATTTGGTCAAAATGAAGACACATTCCTTTTGCTACCCTCCTCAATTGTCTTCATTAAGTTCAAGACAACAATTAGACGCAGGACTACTCCTGTGTGCAAGCCAGAGAAACGAACAACTGCTCTGGAAAGGAGAGTGATGAATAGAGGTGCCAAGCTGAAACTTCATAAAACCTTATTAAAAAAAAGTCTTCAGTCTGAGGAGCTGAGTTTGCTGCCTGAAGGCCTTGTTTTCATTTTGTTGGGTTTATCAATTCATAATCGGCTGCAAAAATCTCCTGAGTATCAGGTACTACTATTCAGAGCTGGTGACAAGTGAGCTGCCAGGGAGAAGGAGCCGCCCCGGGAGTGGATGGAGGAACGCAAATTACACAAGCAAGGGTAACAACCGAGGGCTACCCATGGACTCATTCTACTATTTGAAAAATGAGTATCTCAAGGTTTTGTTTGTTTTCTAATCTGAGAGCAATCTACGTTCTGGCGCTTACCTCCAAGCTTATCAAAGTATTTTCAGTTCCAATAAAGGCAGGAATGATTTATCACAGTGATGGCATCTTAGGTCACACAGCTTCATGAAACTTTCACTGTGAGGACCCTGTTTCTAGAATGGGGGCCCTGTTGTGATGCTAATTACACCTTTGCCATTTCTGTAAACTAAGGCTCCCGTGGCAGTCTGCAAAAAGCTCAGCATACGTACGTATCATAAACATTCAGCAGCCAGTTGAGACACATATCCACGCAGAGAGGGACGTTGACCAGATTGTTGTGCTCTTGCTCTAGGCGATCATAAATGGTGGTTAGACAATTAATGATTTGCAGGATGTCCATGGGCTGGTCATTTTGCTTGAGGTTGTGCTGGTCCAAGGCATCGCACGCAGCTGACAGGCTCAAGAGATCCACTGCAAAAGCCACATAAAACCACAAGAGATTCAGAGGGGGAAAGTCTTTCTTTTGCTATTTATTCTTTTCATCTGAGAATCTTGGTCGGCTTGTCTTCTACCCTTTAGTTTTATTTATTTTTTTGTGAACAGAGCCATTTCCGCGTACATAAGAGGAGAAACAAACAAACAAAAATAACAACAACAAAAAAAAACCGTGTTACTACAGATTTTGCAAACATTCCCGACAACACTTTCCTGTATTAGTTTCAGAGGTCAGTTAAGACTAATCTGTATGGTTAGGGTTGTGTAAACTCTACTTGCAGCTCTGCATTTATAATCATTAAGTGTTCTGCTCCTTGAAATATCAGTTACCTCACAATCTCATTGCTACTTTAACATTAGGTGAAATAATAATCAACCTCACTAAAATTTTCCACAGTGAAACTAAAGTAACTGTACAATCTAATGAGTTTTCAGATCTTGGGCTGACTTATTTCTCCCTTCACCTTCAAATTGTATTTTACAATGTACTTTTTCAGTCCTCGAAGAATTTTCTAGAACTGGGGGAGGGGAGAGTTGCCTTGATCTGAGGTGGTATTTAATCAGATACGCTGTAAGACAAAAATTTAGCTAAAGTGACATCTCAACTTTGTTCAACATCAGCAAATCACAAATTCCCAAGTGGCATGGAGAGTGGCCTTTCTCTAAAACCAATTTATTAGCCAAATCGGATGTGCAACAGCATCACTCTTGTAACACCGTAGACACCTAAGCTCTGGCCTGAATTCCCAGTCCTTTGAGAGAAGGAATCAATGATAATTAAGTAAACCTCTCACGCAGAGAGGGGGAAAGAGGCAATACAATAAAAATGCAACTGCAGATAAAAAGCTCAGCAGCAAAACTAAACCGAGACAAACGTGAAGCCTCCATGTATTTTACTAGTTGTTTGTGGTGAGCTCTAATCAAATGTTAAGAAAACAACAAAAAATAGCAGTTAATACCTATGTAGCGCACATTTTTCTCCTTTAATAAAATGGTATCCTTTCCAACTTCCCTGGAAGCATGAAGGAGACCCGGTGGTGGAAGCGAGAGGCTTTTCTCCTTTGTCTTCCAGCCCAAAGAGTAAAGGTCTCTTTCCCCCAAATGCACTGGACTAATCAGATGCATGCGATTAAAATATAGGTCCTTTTCCTTTTGCTTAAAAAATACTCTAAACACAAAGACACAACCACTTGATGAGGAAGCTGAGACTTTGTATGAAGTGAAAGAAAGGAACCTAACTTGATTTGAGGGAGGGAAGAAGGACAGTGAATAAAGGATTAAAAAATAACCCAAGTAGTCAGAAGGATGTGAGGAGGGGAAGGTCTAGCCGGACTGTGGGAGAAAGAGCAAGGCATGGACAGAAAGACTCACATTTGTTCTGTCTTGTGTGCTGGGCACTCTCTCTAGACACAATTCCAAGTGCAAGCAGGGAGACCGTTTAATCAGCCAGCACACCACTCCCACTAGCGGAAGGGAGGAATGGAGTTTTCCAAATACTGATATTCCCCACATATTTCTTTCTATAGTGGGGGAAGGCATGGGGGCTGCTTGCAATTTTCCTTCTTGTTCCTGTCTTAATATTTTGCTTTGCATTCAAGGACATAAGACCCAAGAAGTGAGCACTTTTAGACTACCTTTGTGTTACGTATCTAATTTCCCTATGCGATGGAAACAAACAGCACAGTTGCATGAGTTGGTTTTTATCAGGTCTATTCTTATCTGTGTACAGGTGAATGGGTAACACACAGACTAGAAAATCCAGAGTATAAATAGCTCCAAAGGGGAGCAAAGCAATCACTCTAAAATAACAGGAGCAGAAGGTGACAGCGTTAGGAGAGAAATACTGTGCAACACGCTCTGCTAAAACCTGATGTGGCTCAACACCAGAACGATCCCTCATAGAAGACTGGAGAACACATTTCCCCAAACCAACACATCAAGTGGGATTCCACTTTTATGGAACAACTCTTCAAAGACTTGTTTAGGTGTACATAATTGATGCTAGGAACTTGAAAAGAGGTAGGAAAATCAATAGGGAAAATTTAATTGCCACACAGACTTACACTTACTGTTCAAAATGAGCATCGGAAAGAATACATTAAATTTTTTTAATGAAACATTAAACATAATGATTAGCTGTTTCTTGAAACCTCCACAAGCAACCAATAGATACATTTTGTGAAACTGTCCTTTTAGTTCACGCTAGGAATTTCCATTCAGGAACAACAACAACAACAACAACAACAAAAGCCCATATATATACCCTTCAGTGTATTTGCGAGGGAAAATATTTGGAAACTCTGTAAAAACCCAAGTGTGGTCTGGTCAATCATCTTCAAAAAAAAAAAAAAAGAGCCACAGTGGAGGACACTATAGCTGCTGATACCACTGAGGTACAGGGACCAGTGGACAGTCCCTCCTAGAATGAGGTATACTGGGGTGAGGCCCTCTTTGCTGTGCAGAAAAAGCAGAAACTGGAAGGAGCGAGACCTAAGCCCAGGATTCCATGAAAGCCAACTGAGGCTCTGGTTTCGCCTGATTCTATCACCGCTCTACGTTCCAGTGTTAACTGTTCCTTCCCACATAAGCCGCAAATGAGCTGAGGCAGAATGTGTGTGTCTTTCAGGGAGTCAGTCATTGAGAGCTAGAAAGCACCTTCGGAATCATTCTCCAGTTGGAAACACTGACCCCAGAGGTAAGGCCACTTGTTCTGGGTGTTACAGCAGTTTGCCCATTCCTTATGGAAGAACATACGTGAAGCAGAAAGTGGGTGGTAGAAAATATCCTTATAGACTTTACAGGATAAGAAAACTAACCCTCACCCCCTCCTAGAACAGTGGGAGAAAAAAGGAGCACCGAAAAGTTGATTAGAAAGGCCCCGTGGCGTCTATACAATCCAAGCTCATCCCGTGGGTTAATGTGAGATTGTTAATGTATCAATAATCCTGTCACCTAACTCCTGCAGACAGAGAAAAGGTCTCAGGGGCGGGGGGCAGGCTGGGATGGCTACTCTGTGCTTGCTGACACTTTCTGCCCAAGGCAAAAGGTGCCTGTGGGAACAGGAGACTGTTGTTGAAACGGTCCATTCTATAGGCCATGTACTTTCAAGGCTGAAGGACTTCCCAAGCAAATATTTGCACAGCAAGAAAGTCAGCGCATTTTGATGTCGTTATAGGTGCCATGAGGGTTCATCCCAGAGGCTCTGGAGCTGGCATGAGAGGTTGGGCTAGCGTAGCTGCACAACGTAGGTCTTGATCAAAGCAACAAGAAGTGACTTGGTGTGCTGATGTGCGGCCCCGGCGTACGTACAGGTTGTCAGCCCCGTGTCACTGCTGGCATTCTGATCTGTTCTTGGTGAGACCAGGGGAGGCCACTGGGTTTGGCGCTGGCTCTGAAGGAAGACTGTGTAGATGTTCCGTAAGCAGTCAGAACGCCTGACTGAGGCTCTGTGTGTGCTTCCTGGTTTCCGACGTGCTCTTGATGGTCCTTGATGAACAAAGTGCCTCCCGGGGCAGCCCCTACTCAGTCTCTACAAGATCGGGTGCATGTCCCACCTTACCTTCACATGAGAATACTGCAGCCTTTTCCTGCAGCGAGCTGCCAATTTACCAGCACATGGGTTGTGTATCCTCCTTAGCAAAAGAGCCGAACTGCTGTAACAGGGCAATGAGTGTCAGAGTCGAGTTGGTTCAAAAGACCCCTGCCTCATTCTCAGCTAAACATATGATGAAGACACTATTGACAAAGGAAAAAGGTGATTCTGATAAAAGGGATGAAAAGGAGCCAATGATGCTGGGTGCCAAACTAGTTTGAAGTAGCACAGGCTTTCAAATTGGTTCTCGATAATGCCACTTTCTAGTGGAATTTGGAAATGGCAGAACTTGAACCCCAGGAGCTAGTGAACTGGACGAGAAAGGCATTGCAAACTGTTGGCAGGTCCGCCCCAAATCCAACTTGGTTGCCTAGCAAGAGCCTGGATTTCGACTGAGCTCTTCTTGAGCTTCAGCTTCCCTGGCCTGCAGATGGAGGGCCGAGCAAAGGAACCGGGCAGTGTGTGCTTTTGACCACAGGGCTCCCCTGGCAGGCCAATTACAATTCAAAAGATAATTCGAACGGGGAACTTGTGGGTGTCCCCTACTTCACCACAATTTTCTTTTCCAGTGCCACACTTCCAAGTGTCTGGACTGAAACTGCAAATAAGTTTCAAAGGCTGGTAATACCCTGAAACGAGGTACCACGGCTATTAGCTGGAATGGAAGGGCAAGACTGCCAGAGACTGATGAAATGGAGGGCTCCTTCCCCACACCTCGCCTAACTGGGACTGTCACAAGCTGCTTGTGACCTAGCGGACAAGATAGACCCATTTTTTCTGTATTGATCCAATCTGATGCCTCATCACTGGAAACAGACAGAAGGGGAAGACTTGGCATGACTTTCTTGCTACCAGCTACACAGGAACTAATCAAGGAACTCAGAACCCAAGGGACGCAGGTGGAGGTGGGGGAGTTTCAAAATAAAATGAATAAGGAAGAAAGGTAAGATGTGTGCTCATGGGCAGAAAGCCACCAAAGAGGTGCTAAAAAGGAAAACTCTACCATAATCTTGGTGCCTGGAAAGAGATTTTGGATGAGAGAATAATATGCTCCCTTCCCTCTGACTCAGATGCCCTTTGAAAGAGCTACGCAGGGAGCAGAGCAGTGACTAATCAATCAAGTGCACTGGATGAAGCAATGGGGGTTGTCACCATGACCATGACTTCACGTAGCAATACTAAAGTGGTTATGCCTTCGGATGGTTTCACAGATAGATCAGTTATTAAAGGTCTCTGTCTGAAAGCACCCTGTGGGAATATTTACCCAGTCAATTCTGGAGAACACGGACTTACAGTTATCTTAATGAACTTTGTATGACCATTAATTGTAGCGTTGAAGGATTAAGTAAGGTATTGGGTATAAGGCAGGAAGGTTTATCTGCTGTAATTCTCATCTGTCATAAAATTATGTGCAAAAAAGAATATATTCATTTGATCCATTATTGTTTGAGAAAAGTCACAAATAGGTGGAGAAACAATTGGCACTTAGATCACAGAGGAAGAAGTAAATTTAATTTGGCAGGCCTACTTTGCTGAGATTGAAAAGCGAAAAAC
This sequence comes from Galemys pyrenaicus, assembly GCA_019455555.1. Lineage (NCBI taxonomy): Eukaryota > Metazoa > Chordata > Mammalia > Eulipotyphla > Talpidae > Galemys > Galemys pyrenaicus. Next base: position 12,253,163 of record JAGFMF010012069.1, on the reverse strand, counting down.
ATGATGTGGATGGTTACAGAGATATCTGTGACCCACCCAAACCCAAATCCATTTAGGAGTAACTATTATTCATATGATCTTACCTGGGAGAGTCAACATTCTGGCATCTCAAATTTCTAGTTATATAGAAGATGCTCGTATGCAAGGGCAAGGCCATGGCCGGTAGGTCAAAGAGCATGGGGCCACTTGAAAGCCAAAGCCCTTAGGAGAATTGGGAGTTGGGCTAGGAATGCCTGGCCGGGTAGAACTTCAAATGAGAGAAGACCTAGCATAAAGGGAGGACTTGGAGGCATCCAATTCCAGAAGAGACAAAAAGCACAGGCGGACTGGTACGTTCAACAGCATCAGTGCCGGGAGCTTGGGCCGACCATTCTTTCCCTAGTGTGCAACTCACGGGGCACTGGGAATGTTGCAAACAGGGCTGCACCGCTTTGCCCCTGGGGATCGAGAAGGTTCCTGTTATGGTTCCCCCTTCTTTGGCCACTCCCATCTGTCAAATCATGAAAGCTGAGAATATGAGTGTAGTTAGTTCAGTTATGTTCTCAAGATACTTTGAAATCTGAGGAGGAGGGAGCAAGAGTTACGCTGGGGGCCTCTTGCTTTGAGGCAGGCTGCAGCTGTGACCTGCAGCCTGACTTCAGACTTCCCTGTGACAGACTCCACCTGTAAGTCACGTTACTGGGGGTGCCCAAGTCTTCTTGAGCAACTTAACCCTGTCTAATGCCACCTTGGTGTGCTCCCAAATGGTGAGGTGCATTTACCAAGAAGGAAGCACATTTTTCACGTGGATTGTGGTGGTAAAGGTGCGTCTGGCTGTGGCGAGTTTATTCAGATGACTTCAGGTGATACAAAGTCTCTGCTGTGTGACGTAGTTGCCGAACCGAAGCACATCATTCTCTATTCCTTACTGGCAAAGCATTTGTCACGTTTATCAACTGCAGTGATATTTAACCCTATCCTTTGGGCTCTCTCCAACCCACCACACACCAATAAACCAAATACCCGTGCTTTTATTTCTGCTGTTAGAAAGTGGCTACATTTTTAATTTTAGAGGCGGCACACCTAAGGAAGCTCATCAGAGACAGGAGAAAGAAAAAGCTTAGATTATCTTCTTCGTAGCTTTCAACGGAGGTACCAGCCCTTTAACGAGCTTATAAATCCTTCTTACCAAGATATTATTTTTTGTCTCTGCTTTTCTGTCAGGTTTAATTTTCATTCACAAAGAGTTCAAAGGCAACATGGAGTCACGCGACATTAAACCGATTACCAACTGGGGACATTATAGGCCAGGGGTGATGCTCTCGACAAAAATAGCAAATTCTCTATCGTGGATAAAACTGTGTTATTTGGGTTTCTGCAATATTGAAGCTTTGGTGGTGAAGTTAAAAAAAAGAAGAAGAAAACAAGTGCTTTATGGCTATAGCACTGCATATTTTCGAAGGCATCTGTAATTCAAACTTTTCACTGGCATCAGGAAATCACTAAGATAACAATCATTAATTTTCATTAAAGTAAGAGTTGGTGGAAGCTACCTTCGGTTGGAAAACTAGCCAGGACAAGTTTTATTTGCCTGCACCATAGACAATAACTCTTTATTATGGCTCTGCAGACAGAAATGGTGGAAAGGCCAGAAGATAAACATAAGCAAATATAAAATTGAGGGGGAAGTTCTTAAATTATCTATTGAACAGTTCGTTAAGTAATGTGACCACACATGTTTTCAATAGTGAAAAAGCACTTGTGAACTTCATTCCATATGCATACTACACAAGAAACCCTCCTGGCATTCTTGAGCATCCAGTATTTAAGTTAGATAAAAACATCCTCATTTTGCAGATCCTTTTCGAACACGAGGGACGTCGCGCTCAGAAAGGGAATGCCGAGAACTTCATCTGCTTCAAAGTGAGAAATCCTACACGCTCCACACAGAGCTTAACTTCATGACGAGGTTATAACCTTAAATGGCTGAAATTGTTGATGATATCAAATTTCCTCATTTCCCCACGGTTTATCAGAGTGTTAACATAAATTGAAATGACAACGAGACACATGTGAAGAGAATTATTTTTTAACAGCAGAACTGAGTAGTGCCGAAATCCAAAGTCAGAGGGAGAAGTATGGGAAGCGGCAGTCATCAGAAAGTCCTCCATCTTGTTTCTGCACATTTCCATAGTCTAGCCTGGCACAGGTGATGACCTCTCTGGAACTTTTAGGAGCTCACAGAATGTACCATGACTATAGCGCTTAAAAATCGCAGTTTCATCATTACCCTGGGATGGGACCAGGCCAGGAGAAGAAAAAGAGACGGAAGACTTTCGCCAACCAGCCTTTGGACTCTGCCAGTCCCAAATTGCCTCTTTCCAGCCATGCTAATATTAACAGGTCCCTAAGGAAATCTTCAGCCTGGGGAATCCCTTAAAAGCCACTTCAGCTTGGCAGCTATACGGCTGAAACCTGAGAGTTTCAGACTATAAACTAGAAGGAAATGGAAGCCTAAATTTACTTTCATTCATTCATCCATTCCATGAAAACATATTAAGAAGAGACCAACATGAAGAGGAAGAGCCTACTCTCTCTTTGCAAATAGTTCCACTTCTAGGACATTTCTTCTCCAGCACCATGTGAGAAAGCACGGAGGATCAACAGGGACCCCCCCCCCCAGTCAGACTCTGCTCTTGGAGACTTGCAGCCAGGGTTCACCGCCCTCCTCTCTTCCCCTCAGCTCTGGCCCATCGCTGGATGACTCCACATCGGTAGGGAAGACTCAAGCACCACTCAGCCCCTCTGTGCTGAACTCCCTATTTCATCTCCACGGAAATTCCTATCAGCTCCACTTCTGCCATCCACTCAAATGGCCATAGCCTTGGCCTATTCATCTGGAACTGTTCCACTTCTAAAATCACGTTGGTCTATACTCCTCTCTCACACAACTTCTTGGCCTTCCAGTTACTTCCACGCCGCCCCTTCCTCTACCCACTGAATTGGCTGCCTCTGGATCCTTCTACCGCCTAATCTCCAGCTCCAGCTGAATTCATAGCATCTCCTACCTAACACAGATCTGACAAATATCACTTTTACCACTTAGCCAGTCTTTTGCCTAAATCCTCACTTTTCTTGCCCAGCTGTCCTCTGCCCACCCTGGGATGGAACCATCTGGCTCCTGACTGCTCAGTGTGCCTGGAGAAATATCGCACCCTGCAGACTGGAGCTGCTGCAAAACACTCAGCAGCTCTGAGCTCCACAATGCTGCTTCTCAAATTAGCTCTCGCTCCTGCTCTCCCCACAAAGGTAGATCCAACATCAGTGCTATCACCTTCCCCTAGTAACTGCGTAGAAACTCTCCTCTGTCTTGACACAGTGACCCCTGCAAGGGTATCCTTCACCTTTCTGCCAGGTCTCTTTAGTTACCTGGACCTCAACTCCACCCACCAGAGAGAGGCCTCTTCCTTCTCCCGGGCTCCAGATTACCACCCCTATCCCCTGAGAACTCACATTTTTGACTATCTCTTCTTGAGTTAATCATTACAATCTCCAGGCCTCCCTGGTGGCGCAGTGGGTTAAGTAACGCACTATGAAGCAAACCACAGCCACTGCAGCATGAGTTCGATCCCTGCCGCCAGCCAGGGAGGGGACCCACATGGCGCGGCAGGCCTCTCCTGCCTCGCCTGCTGCTCCCCTTAGCAGTGTGTTTCAAGTAGATCTGCCTGTTCTGCTCCCCACTCTGTCTCTGGTGAATCCTCTCACCACCCTGGACTCTGGCCTGTACCCCAGCTCTTGTATGTATAAATAAATAAATATTTTTTTGAAAATTACAATCCCCTCCTTTCCTATTCATTTAAGTAGACTTGAATGTCTGTAGTCTGTGGCACTATAACCTTTTTGTATTTTCTTTTTCCCCCTCTGGCCATTTCTTTCCAGTCACCTTTGTACACTGTCTGCCCTTTGTCCTAAGGACGTTCTTCTTACACTACACTCTCCCTGAGCAGCTACACGCTCATCATCCCTATGTATTGCTAGCGTGTCCCTACCTTCACCTCCTCATGTCCACCTCTACAGTGCAAGCTTAGGTTACTAAAACTGCTCAACAAGTCTCTCTCCATCAGATAAGCAGCCCATACCCTATCCCATCCATAGCCTGTCCCACATCCAGAATGTCCTTTCAAAACGAAAATTCTCTCATGTCATCCCTTCACCCAGACCTCTTGGAGGGCTCCACACTGACACCTAAATTCTTTATCTGGCACTTCACAGTGTGTCCTCTGCTTCTCTCTGAAAAATATTTTACCACTGCTCTTCCCAAGACCTCTATGCCTTAGCCATGCTAAAGTGTCTTCAGTTCTAGAACAAACCTCTGGACTCCAGGTCTCAGCTCATGTTTTTCCTTCTGACTAGAAGACTTCTTCCTTGAGTGAGCTCTACCTTGAAATTGTCTCTCTTCTTCCCCCGAGGCTGCCCACAAAGCCTGGAGATAGAGACACTATCTCTTTAAAAAATCAGAGTGTAGACACTCCTGAAGAGCTCACATACCTTCACCCTGTGCACTCCCTGTATGTCCCTCCTTTGACTCTAGCTCCAACGGGATGGGGACTTGTCTTGTTTTATGATCATACCGATGCATGAAAGCACCCAAACAATACTGGACGACAGGTAACTTTACTGATATAACACATACATAAAATCTCTGATGAAAAGATACAGCCGCATTCCCGCTCATGTATAAGATTTAGCAAAAGTCAAAAACCAATTCAGTCATCGTTCTTCTCTCCCAACATTCATCTGAACATTAGCATTCAAGCCCATCAACCACACACATCTGTGAACTTCAGTTTGAATAAGTCAGCCACAGTCTCCTAATACTAAATATGTTTTGTAAGAAGAGGAAAGTATAAGTAGAATTGAGGGAGAGAATTCAAATCTCCTAGCTAATGCCATTAACCGCACAATAAAAATGGCCAACCACTTATAAATTCAACATCAGTTGCCGAGAAACAATCCTATAAGAAGAATCTAGGCATCTGTTAGGTAAAAGATACCTTTAAAAAATGGATTCTACGTTATACTGGACTTGCACTGGCTATTTCTTTTTTCTCTAAGTGAAAATAGCAGGGTCCACTTTTTTTTTTTTTTTTTAAAAAAAGCAAAGAGTAACTGTCACGATCTTCAAGCACTGATGACTACTTACAGCAAAGGGCCTTCTGTAGTCTCCGGAGCTTCATGGCAGTCCTATACGCGGAGAACCTGACATTATTCAGGTCAGCTGAAGAAAAAAAGGGGGAGAACAAAGACCATTTGTTATTGCATTAGAAAGCACAGACAAAAACTCCCAATGGTTTGCCAACAAACAACAAAAATTGGCTAGGAAAGAAACATCTCTTGTATATTCCTCAAGTTTTGGGAGGGAAATTCTGTCAAAGTGGGGAAAGGAAAAAAAAATCTTTTTGTACTTTGACAATCGGGAAAGCTAAGTTCTATGAAGGGTTACGGCGGCAGTCTGCTGGGCATTCACTCCCAAAAGAGAAATGGCAGCCCTTCCCACCCCCAAGACTGGAATCCGCTGGACTGAATCTTGCAGTGAATCTATCCAACATTAAGGAGAACAAGAAATACATGAACAAAATAGCTATGAGAACTTAGCAGACAATCAAGCAGCCATGTGATTTTTTTTTTTCTGATTACAAAAGTGAAACATGCTCATTGGGGAAACCTCAGAAAATAAAGGAAAATAAAAAATAAAGAAAACAAGCCATTCATAATCCCATTACCCAGAGATATGTACTGTTAACATTTTGAGTATTTCCTGCCCAACGTATGTGTGTGAGAAGCATTTTAAAATATAGTTTGACTTAAAACAATCATTCTAATAATTTAGCATAGATTAAAAACTCAACAATTTATACTACCGTGGTTACTACAATCACCTGGTAATTCACCCTAACTCATCTCATATACAGAAAGCTGTATTTGGGAGATGCCCTCACTCCAGTCTATACATGTCTTCGTACACACAGGTTGAATTTTTTCCCTAGCATTTCTATGCATTTATGTTTCAAAACCAGTTCCAAAAAATTCCCTTGAAGGCAAGTACCCTTCTGTCATACTTTCCAGTGACTTAATCGATGAAAAAGCAGGTCTAAAACAGCTAAGAGACTGATAGACTTAATGAATAAATGAACAGAAGAATGAAAAAGAAAGCATACTGGCAAATAGGACAAGCTGCTGTAATCAAATGGCACCCACAATACCAATTTTTTTAAAGATTTATTTATGCATGTAAGAGCTGGGGTACAGGCCAGAGTCCAGGGAGGTGAGAGGATTCACCAGAGACAGAGTGGGGAGCAGAACAGGCAGATGAACTGAAATACACTACTGAGGGGAGCAGCGGGCGAGGCAGGAGAGGTCTGCTGCGCCATGTGGGTCCCCTCCCTGGCTGGTGGCAGGGATCAAACTCGTGCTGTAGTGGCTGCGGTTTGCTCCATAGTGTGTTGCTTAACCCACTGCGCCACCAGGGAGGCCCCACAATACCAATTTTAATGGAGTAGAAGAGGTGATTTAATCCATATCCAAGTCACTTGGGTCAACACTATTAACATGACAGACTTTAGAGAAACCAAACTTAAAAACCTGACAATGAAATTAGAGGGAATGAAAATGACGTTTGTAATTTAAGATATTTAGCATTAAAAATAAAAGAGACTGGCAATAACAAATGTTGGCAAGGATGTGAAGCAGCTAGAACTCTCATACACTGGCGATATAAAATATTATGATAAATAGGGCCTCCCCTGGTGGCGCAGTGGGTTAAGCAACGCACTACGAAGCAAATCGCAGCCACTGCAGCACGAGTTCGATCCCTGCTGCCGGCCAG
>JAGFMF010012069.1:12206587-12246154 GCA_019455555.1 Galemys pyrenaicus | reverse complement strand
CCCCCCCCACACCTCTGGCCTGTGCCCCAGTGCTTGTATGCATAAATAAATAAATCTTTAAAAAAAATAAATAAAATAAAATATTATGATAAATAGTATAATTCGGAAAAGCAGTGTAACAGTTTTTTATGAAATTAAACAGGCATCTATCTTATGACCCAAGTATTCTACTCCTAGATATTTACCCCAAGAAATAAAAACGTGTTCACAAAAAGATGTGTGCATCAATGTCTACAATAACTTTTATTTTTATAATAGCTGGAAACTGGAACTTATCAATAGGAGAGTAAATAAACTGTGATAGTCACATAGTGGGATGGTGTTCCACAATAAAAGGAATTGACTATTGATAGTGCAACAATGTGAACGGATGTGAAAAACATTTTACTGAAAAAAGCAGACGCAAAAGTGTAAATACTGTTTCATTCCGCTTATAGGAAATTGTAGAAGAGGCAGAACACACCTATAGAGAAAGAAGGCAGAGAGGTGGACAACAAGCTGACGTGGAGTGGATGAGTAACTGACCACACAGGACAGACACAAGGGTGTTTTAGGTCATTGGGATGTCTGTCTCCATTGCTGCGGCGGTTACATGCGTGTATGTGTTCGTCAAGACTCAAACTGTACATGTCCAATAGATGCTGTTTACTGTGTTTAAATTAGGCCTTCATAAAGTCAATTCTAAGAGTTTAACAAAACCCTCTCGTGGACAGCAGCATGTGATGCATGCGTGCATTGGCTTAAGCTACACTACAGAGGTGGTCAGCTGTCTTAATCAAGAACGCAGACTCCAGGGGTGGTTGGCTAGCAATTCATCAAAAAGCCACACTCCAGAGGCGGCCACCGTAAATGCTTCAGCTATCTTTAGCTCCTATGACACCAGTGGTTTCATTAATTATCTTAATTAACATTAGATGGGCTTGCCTTGGTGACAGTAGTGGCTTGCAAAATATGAGGCCTGTCTAAAAAGATTTAGAAACATTCCCCACCTTACATTAACAGGCTGTAAGAAGAATCTAGCATGCCTTCCACCTTTAAAACGGTGCCCTAGGCTGGATTCCAAAATCCACAGGTTACGGTTCATTGGATCGCTTGGTTGCCTGAATTCCATGAAATGGCTGACAGCATCCTGCTGTTACAGAAGAGGTTCGTGAGCTTGAGTGCACATCAGAATCACCTGGCACGCTAAAATACAGATTCCTAGGCCCCGCTGTCTGCATCTGTAGATCTGAGAAGGGCATGAACACGTGCATCTCTAACATGGATCCAGGTGGTGCTGCTGGTCCAAGGCCCACGCTTCGAGAACCACCATGTTAGAGGACTGCGGTCGGTATAGTTGTGGGCCTGTCATGTCAAACACTCAAAAAGGCACAGCTGTGACTTCATTGTCTTTGGCCCAGGCTTTGAGATCGTTTTGTGCCCTGTGGCAGACAAGTGTTCAGGTATGTGACAGAGCTGGTTCTGAGACTTCCTTTCATTATAAACTGGTAACCAAGATGCGGCTAACAAGGCAGCTCTCTCTTAGAGCTACTCACAGCTAGCAAACGCCTACTGAGGAGAACACATGAAGGTGCTTGTTACCCAGAGTGCCACTCGAGGACCCACAGCATCTACATCTCCACAGAGCCTCTTAGAAATGCAGAACTGCAGGCTCCACCCAGACCTAGGATCAGGATCAACATTCTAACAAGATCCCCAGATGATTCATATGGACAGTCAAGTATGATCAAGTCTTTCATTGTACATTTTAATAATGTTTCATGTTGTTCAAGTCTAAACTCTGTATAAAGACCCGTGTTGTCTTTTGTTTTCCTTTTTATCCTTCTACATTCCATTTTGTGGGCTTTTAGCTTCTTTAATGACTCTTAGATTAAATCACACCAAAAATTCCCTCTGGGATACAAGGGTGGATGTCTTGTTTATGATGAATAATAGTAAAAGGTATTCAACAAATTAAAAGTGACTGCAAGTGTCTTGAACGGCTATAGGTACAGATTCCGCCTCCACGAAGTAAACTAACTTTTCCCTGGACCTTGTCCTCTGGTAAGCAGAACTGGACTAATCTGGGTCTCTCGGGCCATCCTTCGTGCCCTTCATTCACTCTCCCCCAAGAGTCAAGTCCTTTTGTCTCCTTTCCTCAGACATCATTGCCAATCTTTTCGGGTGGTCTCAGTCAGCTCGTGGTATGAGTTGTCTTATGGCTCGAATCCACTAGAAACAGATTCCTCAGAGTGGTGGAACTCCATTCACTGCAATGATCAGACTTTTCTAAGAGCTCTAGCGCAGAGTTCTTTCCCATGTGCTTCTAAATGAGCCCTTTTGGCTCTTTGTAAAGTAAGCAACACAGAAACCCAGACAGGCACCTCTAGTCAAGTTCAAATCACATTCCCCTTCAAACCGGCAATTTCCAAGGGACAGGCTCCAAGTCCATTGAAAGTAAATTTCCTTTCATTCATTTACTTTTACGAAAGTGCGGGCTATGAATTACGTGCCAGTCAAACATCCTGGCACAAGGCAGTGGCAAAATCTTCCCCCCTTCTTTCTGACCCTCCTTTCCAACTGCCTCCTGATTCATTAGTCTAGTTTCCCACTATCGTCTCTCTCATAAAACTATGATCCTCTTTATGACTCCAGTTCCATCTCTCTTCCCAGCCTTCCTGGTTCTATTCCGAACAAACGGTCTAAATGAGGTCAGAAATTCCATCAAAATCTCCCCGCTCCTGTCAGTGAATTTAGCAGAGTTCTGGTGCCCTGGAAGTCCCACTGAAGAGAGTTAAGGATCTGTGTTGCTGGCATCTGCATGTGTTGCTAGGAATCTACAGCACCACTCCCTCTGGCTTACAGCTGGAAGAGATAAGTCTCCGCCTTGTGAAAGTGTGGAGGGCGCATACAGAAAGCCCAAGACGGGATACAGCTGCCGACAATGTGACACTGGCCTGGGCTGAGGCCGGAGCTGACCTTGTAGCTAAAGTATGTGGCAGAGTATGGTCAAAGGCCCCCATGGCCATCCCCCTCCGCTCTCCCTGGCAGCTGCCTTTCCAGGACGCTGATCCAAGTCGTAATGAGCTCACTCGCGTTCACCGCCGGAACTCAAGGGGAGTGAGACTAGGCAAGAAACGAGTCACACAATGTTTCCATGGCAGCTGGTAAAAAGCGTACTTCAGAAGGATAAAAACGCTGAACTGTACATTCCTCTCACTTCATGACTTGAATTATTTTATCCAGGGTTGGCTTTAGCCTAAAAATAGAGAAATCTAGAAACTTAAAGAACAAGGACCATCTAGCCTCTCCAGCTGAATGCCAGCTACTGAAGGGATGGTCCATTTGGCGTTTACATTAAACCATGAGAAATGACAGAATATTTGCCCCTTGTTTAATGTAGGAATCTCCCTCAACTTAAGTATTTCTGCTGTACAATTTTTACTTTCATTCTGTGCAAGGTAGTGTTGGGAGGTGTCCAATTCACCAGAAAAGAGGAATGGCCAAGTTTAAGTCACAAGTCAACACATTTTGAACAGTCTTTCAAAAATAGTGAACACCACCCCAGCATTTCAAAGTCATTGGACAATCTGGAAAGAATCAGAGAAATAAAACATTAAGCCCCTTCATTTCAAGTTTACAGCTGGTTTTTGTCTGTTAATCATACTTCAAAAATCCTGCTATCTATGTCTGAACCGAAGTCTAGAATTGAAAACAAGGAACACTTCAGTCCAGCTCTCCAGGGGCTTGTGGAGACTTTTTGGAAAGGCCCAACGTTTCAGTGTTTATCTATTAGGTAGAAAGAATGATAATGACCTCATAAACGTAATGAGTGGAAAGAGCTGGATGGCTAAAAGATTATTCCAACAGATAAATTAGTGTTGTGGTCTTTGTTTCTTCCTACCAGCTCTCTTTCCCAGAAGAAATTTAATCTAAATCACTCAGGTGATCATGAGTGAAAAATAAAATTTAGAGGAAGTGTATTTTTGGTACAGTTCCCACTTCAGTACTTGGCACAAAAACCAGATTAAACTACTACCGCATGTCTATTTTAATAAATTTCTCAAAATTTCCAAAGAAGCCCAAACAAGGCAGTCTTCTCCACCCTTCCCCTCCCCCGTGCCCCATTCTCCTCTATTACAGACAAGTGGTAGATTTGAAAATCTAGCAATACACCTCGGATTCCCCAGCCTCGCTCTTTCTAAAGTGTTCTAGTGGATGCTCCACATGGCGAGGATTATTCTTGCCAGCTCAAACTCACCAGAACAGACAAGAACCACAGGCCTTAATGAGGCTTGAGATAAACTGGGTAATTTAAAGCAACTCTGGCTTGAAAGCAAATGAAGCCAAGAGGCCCAGGCTTCAGAAGTTTTCGAGTACAATGTAGAATTACTGGGAAGTCTTCAAGAACCCTGCAAGAATGGGGGACGTTTCTGCAACATGTCTTTAACGAATTAACCGAGAGAGAAGAGGTACATTAACACATTATACTTGGTCTATAATTTTTAAGATATATTTGAGCCCCTTTAATATCAAAACTCATTAAAACCTCATCATCAAAATAGAGCTTTGCTTAAATGGGCAAAAAATAAACCTACACAGAGATAAATAGGAATTACACATTTATACTTGCAATGAACTGCAGAAAGCTGAGTGTGTGAATTTATAATTACTACATTGAGTTATGTCTCCAGATGTGAAATAGTACTTATTTGCCATCAGTGACTCCCTAAAATTCTTCTTACAAATGATGCAAGAAAGTAACCATGGTGGCAAAAGTGTGGAAGACTTACAAAACGAAAAAACTGAGAAGTTCAGAAAACTAAAAAACTGTGAACAGTACAAAACCCTGCCTGTGGGTTGTTCACAAGCCTTTCTGGCTCCCTCTTGCTTGGCCTTCCTCAGCAGAATCTCACTACTTCTTAGCAACACTGTTATGGCTGAAAGACTTGAAATTCAAATGAGCTTTCCTCCTCGTTGGCTGCTCTGGTAAAAAGTTTGTTGAGAAAGCAGCTTCTGCAACAAACAGCCAATGTACAGTTCGGAGGGAGAAACTGCATCTTCAATACCATTTCAGAGGCTTGACGTCCCCCCCCCCCCTAATAAAGAGCTGAAGCCCGTCAGCTGTGCCATTTTCTTTCCATGTAAGCTTGAAATCAGAAAGGATTTGGGCTAATTCTCAAAACCATCAGACAAATACAGAAAGTGATACCAGTGACTCAAAAACAATCTTCAGGCAAAAGGGGTTCATAACTTTTAAAAGCAGCCCCCTATTCCTGACCCTTGAAACCCCTCCTCCTTTCAGTGCGCTTGCACAGGGGAGAAGGGTCAGGCTACTTCTCTGAGAAAGTGAGTTCCAGCAAAGATCTGAAGGGTGATGGGGGTTAGTTAAGTGAAGAGAAGGACCAGCACAGGAGGAGGAAAGGTCAGGATAATTACAAAAAAAAAAAGATGAAGAAGAAATAAAAGGAAAACCCTTAAACAGAGAAGAGGGTTGACCATTAAGAATCCTAAGAGGGCAACGGTGTGGAAATCTCAGCAAACACAGAGCAAGAAAGGCCCTAGACAAGGCCTGCTGCATAGGCAGGAGAAGCCCACACCCAGCCCTGCACTCATCACGTTACTAGGCCTAGAACTTCGGACTTAATGTCAAACATGGCAGATAGAAAAGATTCATTTCTTTCTTGTTATTCCTGAAACTCTCCTAGGAGAACAGAAAATGAACTCAGATGGCACATACCCCAAAGAAAAGAAAACTGGAGAGATGAGAAGAGACCAGAGCACCAGGATCCTGGGAGCTAAGATGATGATTGGGTGGCAACGAAGAGGACCAGAGAAATCCCCAGGCTAAATTAATGTGAGGGGAAAAGGACAAGGGTATGTGTGTGGGGGTGGGGAAGAGTGCAGGGGGGGGAGGGTCCGGTGGGGTAATGCAGGACACNCGGGGGGGGGAGGGTCCGGTGGGGTAATGCAGGACACTAACAGGAAACATGTCAAATTATACAGCCAAGATGTGTAAGAAATCAGAGGCCCCAAAGTTTCTCTGAAGTCTGTAATGTGCTTGAAAATACAAGGCTTGGTTGCGAGGTGCTAAGGGCCCTAACCATCAATTCCTGCCTCTCCTGCAGCCATGCATCCTAGCCACCTCCTGCTTCACTCTGACAGAAGGCTCGAGGATGAAGCTCCGGAGGAGCTGAACCAGGTGTAAGGGCCTCAGGCACAGCTAAACCTGGGAATGAGACAAGGCACTGAAAGGAGACGCATGACGTGTCCTATCAGTGCGCTGAACGTGGAAATCCCTAGCTTCCCTCTCCACTCCCAAATTCTGTATTTGGTCTGCCTTTCTTCCTTCTGTCAACTTACTGGAAAACTGCTTCTACCTATTGTACAAGAACTTTCTCATTTGCCAACCTTATCAGAAGGGACTTCAGTGGGCAAGGTCACCTCAGTCTCTGATCATCTTGTCAGCTTCTCCATGCTTCCATTACAACCACACCAACCAAACCAATGTGCTTTCTGTCTCGTTTCCTGCTTGACACGTCTTGGTCACATGGTCCACTCATTACTGAGAGGAACAGTAGATTCCCTTACTTTGACTCAGAGCTTTCTAGTCACTGCTCTCCCATTTTCCTGGGTCCTCATGGGGGCAATTCATGTACTGACAGAACTACAGGCAGTTATAAGCTTCAACTCCAAGTCTCACTAATACTACTGTAACAGGGTGGTCCCAGGAAAAGGGGAAGTTCCAAAAATCCTGGTTCCGCCCTAAGTGGGTGGAGCTGAAGAGGAAAAGAAGATTTCTGCAGAGAGGAGGAAGAAAGGAAGATGGAGAATAGCAAGGAGACCTGGAGGAGGCACGTGAAGCAAAGGGACATGTGAAAAAACTGTGCTTGCTTTTTGGTCTTGAACTGGTTGAAACAAATGTGGGTAAAAAACATGTGGGGAAGTAAACAATAGCAGCTTTCATCTTAATTTTAATTTTGCTCTTTTCCTCCCAGATTTGTCTGACTCTTTCTAACCCTTTTCTATGGGTCTCTACTGAAAGGTCCTTTAGGTTTGTGGCAGGTTTTTGGGCCTTGCTTTGGGCCAATCCTATTTGGCTGGACTTTTACCCTCAAGGAAATGGGTAACTTTAAATACTTAACTTAGTAACTATATTCTTTATTCTTTCTTTATTGTACCCTAGTTGTATTAAAGTTCCTTTCCATTAAAGGTTTTATATGTTTATCTTAATGCGCCACACTGTGAGGCACCTGCAGCACAGTAGCGCGAGTTCGTTCCCTGGCCAGGGAGGGGACCCACATGGCGTAGCAGACCTCTCCTGCCTGGCCCTCTGCTCCCCTCAGCAGTGTATTTCAGTTACTCTGCCTGTTCTGCTCCCCACTCTGTCTCTGGTGAAGCCTCTCACCTCCCACGCCTCTGACCTGTACCCAACTTGTATGCATAAATATTTTTTTTAAAAAAAGATAAACTAGAGTCATTCATAGGAACATGGATGGAGCTGGAAGGGATTATGCTCAGTGAAATAAGTCAGAAGGCAAAAGAAAAATGCCAGATGGTTTCCCCCCTAGGAGGAATATAAGGGAACCAATAAGGATCAAGGAAAAGAGTAAGAACAACAACAACAATAATAATAACAACAAAAACAAAAAGACAAGGACAAATTGGGAACACTTGGTGGGGAGGAGGGAGGGAGAGGGTTGAGAGTAGAAAGAGCACAAGGTACTGACTGAGGTGACAGTGCACTGGTGAAATGGTGGTGGGAAATCTATGGGGATTACAATTGATGTCAAATGTATATAAATAAAAAAAAAAGGTGAGTCATTTAAAATGACCCAGTGTGACTCAGTTTGTATACCTTTAGGGAGTTTTTCAAATAACCAAATCCATAAATCACTTTTTACAGGAGGTTGCATCTTATTCTGTCTGCCTGGGGAAAACAGACTTTCTTCGCGATATGGCTGGCTTTGTTTGGAACGCCCATCCTTTCTCACTGTTGGGTTACGTTGGAAAAACTACTTCAGTAATGGAAATAAAAAGCTATACATATCCTCATTTCTTTGAATTCTAACCTCATCTGTGTCCATTTCCAGTTTTAGAATGACTCAGCCAGATTTTCCTAAATTCTAACATTCCTAGTGCGGCCTCACCTTCTCAGCGCACTTATTTCTCCACCCGTCCTTAACTCCCAGGATTTCAACACATGTTTTTTCTCCCAAAGCTCCCATCTCTTTCAATGATTACTCTGGTAATGACAGATCAGAGGTTATAAACTGGCTGAGTTTGGTTTTAGATTTTTGTTTGTTTGGTTGTGAGGGGGAGCAGAGTTCGTGACCCCAAGATCTGCCACTAGTTCTGTGTACTGTTTTAAGCTAAAGGCAATTAGGACCCACAAGACTCAGCCAGGAAGAGCTTTTTACCTTCCCCCACCTTAACTGCCTAAAATAGCTTCTTTTATTACTGTATCTTGTTTTCTTTCTATCTGAAAGTTAGATAGAAGGTCTGTTCCAGGAAGCCAGCTACCACTAGAGCCAATTCCAAGGGATTCGAGTTAGATGTGCTAGAGGAAAAATTCCAAAGGCCTGTGTTCAAAACCTTTTCTGTGGCCCATTGTTTGTGCATGGCCCAGCAAACACTTGTCTACCAAATACTGAATCTTCTCATTTTCCCTGTGAATTACGTTCCTTCCCTTCCTCTCAAGTCACAGACCCCTACTCCATTCTCTTCAGCTCAGGATGACTTACGAACCTCAACTCTCTGGCCTTCTGTCATTGTGAGATCACAATAGGGACCTGATTAAATTGCTTCTTCTGTCAGCTTAATTATTTTCCAGCCAGAACAACATAGAAAGTTAGAGAACAACTTTTCCTGCCCAACCGTTGCCTTCAGCTCCCATAATAGTTTTTAAAACCGTTGAGTGATTTGCCAATATTTACAAGCCCAGATTTCCCACTGCTTTGCTTCAAGAACCAAGGCACATTCTTGCATGACAAAGTCAGACCATGTAGGCAGAAGTGAAGTTTTTCAGGTCACCCCAGCACCCCCAGCCACCTTGAGTCATTTAAATGACCAGTTTGGCCTAAGGGGGTTCTGGGGATATTTCTTTTTCTTGCCTCAGTGAGATAACTCAGTCCCTTATTGCCCTGAGAACTTCACCTCTACACTCCCATGATATCCTGTTGTGTTCATGTCCGTGTCAAAGTTCTTACTGCGGAGTTCCTCCAATAACTAGCTAGTATCTGGCTTCTACTCAAATTACGGAAACAGTTCTTACTGGGTTTTCCAAAAACTTTCCAGCGATTAATTCTTTGGACTCTGCCTTTTACTAATGTATTCACACTGTATGACTATGTCACCAAAAATAACACCTGAATGTACTTCTCTAGTACAAGAATGGATGGGAAGAGACACCCAAAACACACAATCAGTCTAGAGGTGATATCTCATTAAGGCACAATCACTTAGACATTTAAAAATCATTAATTAATGGGTTTCCCTGGTGGTGCAAGTGGTTAAGTCCCAGCACTATGAAGCTATCAGCAGTCTCTGCAGCACAAGTTTGATCCCTGGTCAGGGAGCTGACCCACATGGCGCAGCAGACCTCTCCTGCCTTGCCCGCTGCTCCCCTCAGCAGTGTATTTCAGTGGGTCTGCCTGTTCTGCTCTCCACTCTGTCCCTGTACCTCTGGCCTACACTCCAGCTCTTATATGCCTAAATAAATCAATCTTTAAAAAAAATCAAATCATTAATTAACAATTATCTAAGCTCCTATATGGTCCTAAGTTTGTACTCAGAAGTTAAAGGTTCAGACTTCTAAAACAATGGGGAAAACAAAAAGACCAAGCAGCTGCCCACATAAAATGAGTACATAGTTCCTAGGTATTTGTGATGTTCCCAAAAAATGTAAACATATAAACCTCTGGTTATATGAGCACGTTTATGTGCAAACATATAATAAAAGTAAACTGTCAGGTATTGATATAGCTCAATCACAAAGGTAGTTTTAGTATAGCAACACCTCCACAAGGGGAGGGACCGTTTCCCCAACCCCACTTCCATGCACCTATGGTGTCTCACTATGTCATGACTTCCTGGATTGGGGAGCTAGTGGGAAAATGGAGCAGGGCTGTGCAGCCAGATGGGCCTATAAAACATGGAAGGCAGGCGGCCGGCCGGCATGCGTTTCTGCTTCAACTTGTGCCCTGCCCTGGTTCTACTAAAGATACTTGGAAGAGACATGTGGAAGAGAGACATGTAAAGACACATGGAAGAGAAAACTGGAAGAGACATGGGTGAGAAACATGGGAAGGCAGCCTGCTCTGGTCCTTGGCACAGCCAGTCTTGGCAGCTATTCTCTGGAACATGAAGTGTTGGATTATGTGGTACATATTGAATTTTGAGCTTCTCCTTCTGCCCCAGCTCTCTGGGAACTGCTAACCCCTGTATCTTGTGGTTCCCCACCAGAAGGTATCTTAGACTAGTGTAAGCTTTTGGGCCTCAGCAGCCCTGCTTCCGGGCCAGCCTATTTGGCTCGGCATTTGCCCAAGAATGGATGGGTAATTTTTAGCATTTTATTGGGAAACTATTGCTTGAAATCCTTTCTTCCCTCTCTCTGCAGACAAATTCTATTAAAAATCTTTCATACTCAAAGTATGCTTTGCCTTTACACATGCAGATGGCAGAATCCCTTTTAAAACATGCACCCCTCATAGTTTGGGGTTCCTCGGTGCCTCCTTGGTACTGTACTAATAGTTTCCAACATGACTTATGCTATATTCCAGTGAACATCTTTAAGGTTAATGGCACTGAAAATTTTCCAAATAGGCCACGTTATAAACTAGTGATTATATATAAGTCAATCCAGAAAGGCTTATTGAAGGTTAAACTACTCAATATACAAAAAATAAAAGGAAAACCTATAGTAATACTGATAAAAAATGAATAGCTAATCAGAAGTATAATATCCCCTTGTCCTTGGAGATATTTTCCAGGATCCCCAGTAGATGATGCAAGGAACCCCTTATCTACTATAATTTTTTTTCTATACATACATACCTGGGACAAAGTTTAATTTATAAATTAGGCACAGAAAGAGATTAACAATAATAACCAAAGATAACAGAACAATTATAACAAAACGGTAGTCTGCCCTTATCCACACTTCTGCTTTCTGAAGGTTCAGTTACGCACAGTCAACCACGGTCTGAAAATATTAGCTACAATCAGATATTTTGATTTGAGAGAGACCACAGTTGTATAATTTTTATCAGAGTATTTTGTTACAATTGTCCTTGCCACCAACCAGTGCCGTTGACTAAGGCCTGCCCTAGAGTAAATTTAATGGGAGACAGCATCATAATAGAAGGTTCCATGGACAAGGCACTCTTCTAGCTGTAACTAGATCTGCGCTGGGTCTGACCAGTTGTCTGCTTTGAATGGGATGGTCACAAGTATGATTTTGCCCAGATGCAAAGCTTAGAATTTCTAAGTATACAAGTTACTTCACTGGAAATGAACGCCTACCTACACGTGAACACATAATTCACTTTTCATGAACGCTTTAGACGTGCTCATCTCTTTAACTCTGCATTACTGCAAAACCTCTTTTAAACCCAAGTAGCTTCTTACTTAATCACAGCTTTGAAGAAGGTATTTTTTGAGGTGTTGGTAACTTTCAACTAGTCAGATGTTTTTAAACTCGAATGAAAGTGCTTTAATCCTTCATTTACAGGATGCTATAATTTGGGGTTCTGATTGAAAATCATTTGCGCCTTCTGTCTGCCTGTCTCCTTTCTCTGGTCTCCAACTGCCTCGATACCTTTCATTAAAGAAATGGATGCCAAGATGATCATCGATGGAAACTAGACCTTAGTTACCAAGGGAAAAGCAAATGAACCGCCTTGCAAAACCAAACTTTTTTGTAACATTTCTGCCTTAGGTTGGCGCATTTTAATCTTATTAGAGAAAATTAATTGTTTGGATTTTTATCATCCCTGTCATTTTTGAGAGGTCAAAGAAGAGAATCTGTTCAATCCTTCAACATAATTAGCTCAAAACAGCACGCAAACCAGGATATTCATAATGAAATTTGCTCACTTCAGTGTTTTGTAGAGTCTGGTTGGGGAGGGGGGCAGTTGGAGGGGGAAGACATGATTCAAGCTGCCGAAGCCACCAGAAGCCCAGTTATAGTATGATGTTTATAAAATGAAGCATGTGGCAGAGAATAATGTTTTATTTCTGGTGTTATGTGTTAATTTTTCTGCAAACAAGATACCAGTGAATAGATTCTGATAAAGATGCTAATATTTAAATCATGCTTTTTAAAAAAAAAAAACACCCACAAAACCAATCGCTTCGCAGCTGCAGCTGTTATGATATTAATCAATGACAAGAGCTCTTCATCAGATAATGGACTGCCTTGTCCCCTGACATAGGCAGAGCTGCTCTTAATAAGAAAGGCTGCCTTAGGGATTTGAGCCACTTTCTCCCGTCTGTGTGCGTGGACAATACAGCTGAATCAAGAAATGAAATTTCAGCCTGACTGTCCTCTTTCGCAATGTGAGGGCTTGATGCAAAAAGCGAGGCCGGCAAACCACAGGAACCAGAGCAACCCTCTCCCCTCCTTTGCTGGCAAGCCCAGGGCTTACTCCCACCTCACAGCAGGCAGGAACCACTCCCCTTTCTCTACCTCTTGACTTCTTCTTTGTATCACCTTTCACTGGATGGCACCCAACCTTTAGGTTCTGTAGACTCCTGGACGAAACTACTTTGGGACAAGGTTAAAGCAGACTTTTACTCCCCCCCCCTAAAATGTAGGTGACTCTAATTTTAGCTCTTTCTTCTTTCCAAGTATTCCCTATAAAGACTAACAAATACGAGAGGTGGTGGCCCACTAGCAAGAGTATTACTAGCACTGGAAGGCCCCGTCCCTCCCAAGATACCCAGAACAGGCCTCCTAATCATTTCACGCTGGCATGAGAATTACTTAGATGAGGTGAACCAAGGCCCTTGGGCTCCCAGGAAACCTTTACCATTCCCCTAACTACCTAGAAGAATGAAAATTGGAGGTATTACCTATAATTATGATTTTTTAAAATCAGAAACAACCTCTCTGTATGGCAGAACAAACACCTAATGACAGAGCACCTGGTTCCTGCCTCCGGAGGCCTCTCCTCTCTTAAGCCCCAGCCCCTAACCCACCCCTTAGCTACAGGTCAATATCCTCATTTTGCCCTTAGATTAGATTCCACACCAGATCCTCCATACCCATGCAGGTAAAGTTGTTCTACTCTCCTACTAATTTGTTTCCTGTTAAGTAAATTTGAATTCTTGACCAGACCAAGAAGCTTCCAGAGGGGTGCGGGAAATTTCCTCAGACCCTACACATTGCTGGCGCACTCAAGAGCAGATGCTGTGTCTACCTGGTGCCACTAAACATCCAGAAATGCATATTATCGACCTTATTCAAGTAAGTGACATGAGGCTCAGACATGCTTAGCAATTCCCCTAAGGTTGCACTGCAAGGTCTGGATTCAAGGCCAGATCTTTCTGATGCCAAAAGTCCTTGATGGCAATCCCCACTCCTCTGCTATGGCAGAAAGGAGTCTCTCCTGGTCCTGTTTGTAATGTGAGTCAACACCCCATGGCAGCACCCTCAGAAGGGTCCTGACTCTGGGCGGGGGGTGGAGGGGTGGGGCAGATGGGGGCAGGAGAGGAACCTCCTAAGAAAAGCAAGGAACAGAGAGGGAGGCTGATGGGTGACTAGAACTCCTGTAATTAAATGTTCCATTCTTCTTCATGGAAGACTTGCAAGTAAAGGAATGAAGCCCAGGAGTGGGAATTTCTACCAAAACACATTCTGTTCACACAGAAACTGGTAGCTGCATTCTATTCCTACTTTGCAGTGTATCAGGTGCTCTGAGGGTTAAATACAATTCTATGACTTGGGGACCCAACCACCATTTAGAACACATTTTATTCCAAGTTGTAAGCAGCTAACTTGCAAATAAACTTTTGGAACACAGCCTGAGGGTAGGTTCATAAAAAAAATGAAATCTTTTCTCAAGGCAGGAATGTGAATCTTGACTGAATGTTGAGAGATTTAATGGTTACTGGGCAACCAGAAACTAAATTCTTTAGGTAGCTTTAATTTATCTCTCCCTACTCCTCATGGGGACTTATGGGGGGATTTAAAAAAATTATCAGGTAAGAAAAATGAAATTATAGTATCTACGAACTAGAAATTTCTAAGTCTAGATCTTCAGTTTCCCATGTGAAAGCTCAGCACTAGACAGGCCCGAGTAACTGGCCCAGGATCCCCTAGTCAGCTTACAGAAAAAGCAGGGACTAGAAACCAAGACTCTCTTGCTTTCTTTTTTTCCTGTTAGTAGCTGAGGAACTCAAAGAGGCAAATGCTAAATATTTTTTAGAACAAAAACATCATTTTCCTGCTTCTTTGGTTTATGCAATTTTAATATAGTTTATTGTGGTGCGCACACTTCACACCCCATGGCAGTGTCCCTTCCCTGACAGAGCCCAGGACCAAAAAAAAAAAAAACAAAACAAAACAGAGAGGTTCATTCTATGTGGGACTTTTCAACTACTCCGGGCTTCAGGGTTTCCAGTCTGAAGACGGACCATGAATTTAAGGTTGACAAAAATTTGAAATCACATCAACACTGGAAAACCAATTTTCCCAGAAGCAAGTGAGGCCTGATGTTCCCCTATGGGAGTAGTTTCTAGACCTCAGGATCTTCTGAGGCTGTCAAGATTCAGCTCCTGGTAACTCGTCGTCCCACCCCATGTAGAAAGTGGTGACTGTTCTCAAGTGGGTGGTGTTAGGAAGTCAGGAGCCTGTGAATACTCAAAGAGCGCGACAGTTCATGTCCCAGACATTCCCTTTCACACGTCAGCTTGTCCCCTCTGCGCTTCTGACTATCATCTTAATTTCTCCTTTTGAATCATTTCAAAAAATTTTTTCTTTGGTTTGATAAGTCATGAGAACCAGTTAGTTAGCATTTATAAAGTTTGAAACGGTTGTCCAGTTTGACTTAAAGGCTGCTAGTTGTCAATATTAAGCCGCTTTTTTTCTTCTGGAGTTTTTGTCTCACAAAAATACTAACATAACTCTTTCATTCACAATCTGTCAGGCTGTTAGTCCACAGGGGGAAAAAAAGCGTTACTTATGCACTTATATCAGGAGTGACTACATTAAAGAACAGAACACTGTCTGTTATGCTCTCAATGTGTAAAAAAGGGCATATTTATGTGTATGTATGCTTGACATGCATAAAATATCTAAAGAAGGAAACACAGAAACTATAAATTGCCTCTGGGGAATGAAGTTGGGGTACTGATAACAGAGGTGAGAGGAGACCCATCTTTCATATTACTCTATTGTGTTGTTTCATTTTCATAAATCATGTGTATGTGTTACTTAAAAAAACACGATTGAGTGTTACTTACAATAGCCAAGCTATGGAAACAACCTAGGTACCCAAAGATGGATGAGTGGATTAGGAAGGCGTGGTGTATATACACACAGTGGAATACTACTCAGGTATATTTTAAAAAAAAAGATGAATTCTTGCCATTTGTGATAACATGGATAAAACTGGAGGTGATTATGCTAACTGAAATAAGCCAAAAGGAGAAAGACAAACACCAGATGTTGTCACTTGTATGTGGAACACAGAGAAACAAAACAAAGGGTCAAATAAAACCGAAGCACTAACAAACCCTAGAAATCTGACAGCAGAACTGAGACTCCCGGCGGGGGAGGGGAGAGGGAGAGTAAACTGGGGAGCAGGACTAGGGGGTTGTCTTAGTGGGAGGGGTGTGTGGTATAACACCTGAAGGGTGTGATCATATTCCCAGATATCACATACAGCCTTGTAAAGCAATGTTACCTGAAGAAAAATAAAGAAAGTATGGCTAAGTGCTAAATCTTTCTCTTCTTTTCTCCACTTTGCCCTCTGTAATTTCCTCCAAGTTCTTGGTTCCATCCACTGTCATGTGGGAAAATACTATGATACAACAGAAAAACGAATGAAGAAGACAAGTTGATGAGTTCTAGCTATGCCTACACTAAAAGGACAATAACAATGATGATCATTTATTGGGTACTGACTGTATGTTACAATAAATACAGAGATTCTCATTTAATACCCCCAACTTTGATATTGCTATTTTAGACCTATGTAACAGACATGGAAACCAGAGGCCTAAAGGATGAACACACAAATCTCCTTGACACTGAAGTCACTTCTCCTAATGATGACATAGTTTCCCAGAGTGCAAGCAACCTTAGCTTTCCCAAACCTTACTCTTCAGTTTCTTCATTTGTAAAGGGAACAATAACAGCAGCTCTTCAGAGTGCTATCGTGAAGGCTACATGAGATATTGTATCTTAAAAGCTCCTCAGAGAGCTATACCCAGGATATACACTTGCTCAGTAAGAGTTAAGACCCTTACCCTGCTCCCAGCATTTCCTATATAAAGGGCTATAAACATATTAATCCAAGGAATCTTTTTATCATGTTGATGATTCTAAAATATTTCTTGACTTCCTCTTTCCAAACAGGGAATTTCCTGTTCAAAATCCTTCTGCCCCTTTTCAGGAAGAAAGTTTAGCACAGGGGCTAAATCACTGGTTTAGGAATTCAAAGTACATTTAAATGCCAGCTATGCTGTGTGAGCAAATTACCTTTCTCTAAGTAGTACCTACACAGTGCAGATAATACACTTCACAAGGCTTTTGAGATTAATGAGAAGTATATGCCTATGGTATAGATTTCAGACATTTACATAAGCTGCCTAAAATGAATGGTTGTAAAAAGATGAACTATATAAATAAATTCCTAAGTACATCAATCAATACAATTCAGATCGACTTCCTATTGCCCGACTCAGTAATTGCCTCTGTGTGTCCCATGAGATCACCACTCTCTATAGCACAAAGGCTGAAAACCTGGAAGACATCTTTAACTCTTTTCTGTAAAACCTATGCAGTCCTTTCTTTCAGGTGATTCTCCATTGGGAGATGACGTCTGGGGTTATGCCCCTTCTTTCTGCCATTGCTGACCCAAGAGCCTCACCGTCTCAAAGCAAAACAGAGTAACACAACCAATCTCTCCCCTCTCTACACTCCTCAGACTCTAGTCCATCAACCTTTAATTGCTAAACACAGAGCACAAACTTCACTTTCTCTGGAAGGTTCAACAATGTTTTCTCATTGCCCATCAGGTGGAATGTGACTTTACCATTCTATAATTTATTCTCTAATGTAACGCACGTAATTTATGCTTCACCTAATGGCAGGGAATTCCACTTTTGCTCACAAATCTGGAGTAGATTCTTGAAGAACAATGTCCTCACTGACTTTCAAATCAATTTGTCTTTCTCTCAGCTGTACTTTGGTTTCTGCTGCTCTACAGTCAGGACTGTACCAGACTACATTTTAATTTATCTATGTCTTAGAAAACGCCTTCCTAGAACATGGGTTTTTTTTTGATTCTCCAATTAGACTTCCCCAATGATTCTAACAACATTTCTCTACATATAGAAGATAACCTACATTTGAACTTGATATTATATGTCAGTGTGCATAGGCTTATAGCATTTATCAACTATTTCGTATACGTCATTTTTATTCCTCCCAAATATCGGAAAGTCATTTGTGAAGGTGACATACACTTTTTTTTTTTAAGACTCCATATACTAGCAGAAAGATAGCAGGCCATGATTAGCTGTATGTGGGGTGATGGGGAGATGGGGAGCTTGTATTTAAAACTTCAGAGGTTCAACCCTGAGGTATTTACATGTGCCTTGAAAGACAGATGGCTATAGGCTGGCATTGATAAATTAGTATATGATTTAGGTTCCAAAGGCTGAAAAGACTGAAGAGTAACTTAAGTGTCCCCCACTGGCTACAAATAGAGCTGGGGTGGGCACTTCGCTCTCACAGGCAAGGATTTCTAGCACATCCTGAGGTCCATTGCCATGTCCAATTTCACACCAACTTGAGAGCTGGACAGGGATCATGTTTTAAGTCTCTTGGTACCTGTTACTCAGAGCAAAGGGTTGTAAAAGTAAACTGTCCATATCTGTGGTATGTGTGAGTTTCTAACATTCAAGAGGCAGGAAGCAACTTTTTGCCTCTACCCGTAACTCAATAGCTTTTATTAAGAACACAACCGTAGGGCCTCCCTGGTGGCGCAAAGCGTTAAGTCTCAGCACTATCGGCAGTTTGATTCCCATAGTTCGAGTTTGATTCCCAGAGTTCGATCCCCAGCCAGGAAGCTGACCCACATGGCGCACAGATCTCTGCTGCCTGGCCCTCTGCTCCCCTCAGCAGTGTATTTCAGTAGATCTGCCTGTTCTGCTCCCCACTCTGTCTCTGGGGACTCCTCTCACAAACACCCCTGACCCCACATCTCTGGCTTACACCCCACGCTTGTATGCATAATAAAACAAATTGTTAAAAAAAAGAACAGTAGTTCAGCACTTTGCATACATATATATATTTAAATGTGAAGAAACTGGAGTTGGCATAGAGAATAAGAGCATCTAACATAAAGGGTGGACAACAGTTCCACTGAGGATGATAAAGGGATTCGACTTGTCTAGCTTAGAGAAAAGAAAGCGAATGCACAATTCATAAGCTAGTCAGGAGTCTCTCATGACCAAGAATCCCTCAATAAAATGAAGAAAGCTTGCACTGTATCAGAAAAGTTAAGAACAGTTTTATCTGGATAAATGAGTCTCGCCTTTAGAGAACTCAAAAGAGGAAATAATGTTCGGTAATTATTTTTTAAAATGCTCATGATCTCTAGTAATCAAGAGCATACCAGGAGGGATGAGCTTGTTTTAGTCTCCCTACTGTAGTAGCAAAAGTAAAAAGAATGGTACACTCTGGAAAAGGCATAGATTAAGAGTGTAAACAGGTACGACCCCTTAAGGTCATTAACGTTTGACTCTCTTTCCAGCTTCTGTGAATTAAATATGGAAAGACTTCTATACATGAAGATGCTCCTTCCAGTCTTACTCAGTGCAGCGAAACAACTGGAAACGACTGTGGAAATAATCATTCCATCCATACTCTTCGATTGTGTCCTGCCCAGAAAATCTAACTGAAGCAAGAAGCTATGAGCCTTAATTGACAGTGTAACAAAGAACCTCGGGCAGCATGTGATTATTCTGAGCACCAATATTTTGAGAAGATAAAGCTGGTCTGCTAGCCGTTCTCTTTCCAGATAGATAAGTTGAAGGTAAATTAATTTTTACCTATCAGTCATTGTAAAAACAGAAACTTAGAGAAACTCATCATAAATTGGTTTCTGTCTAAACTTGTTTGTTACGAAAGGCAAAGATTTCCCAGTAACAGCCAAAATTTCCAAGGATGGCTGCTGTCATCTTGAGGCCATAAATATTTTGTAAAGAAATTGTATCCATTAAGATATTTGCGGAGGGGCCTCCCTGGTGGTGCAAGGGGTTGAGTGCCGTACTGTGGGGCTTCCGCAGCCACTGCAGCACGAGTTTGATCTGGCATGTTCAATTCCTGCCCAGGGAAGGGACCCACATGGCCAGGCAGACCTCTCCTGCCTCATCCACTGCTCCCCTCAGCAGTGTATTTCAGTCAGTCTTCTGTTCCCTGCTCTGTCTCTGGTGAATCCTCTTATCCAGCTCCCCCCCCACCGCCCCACAGGGAACCTCTAGCCTGTACCCCAGCTCTTGTATGCATAAATAAAATCTTTTTTTAAAAAAAGGTATTTGTGGATGAAACCTGCTCACTTAAATTTATAAACTACATTTATACAGGAGAAACTTGACACACCAAACTTCTGATTCTTAATTGCCTATTTTCAAGCACACTGACAGATGTAATATAACAGCTGTAACATCTCTAATACACAAGTGGCTGGTTGGACTGAAGGCATCATAACACTTTACTTGATTTTCTTCTCAAAATTCTCTTTGTAATAAAGTTCCAAAATCTTAAAGATTTATTTCCATAAATCCAACAAATTTAACTTTCCTTATGTCACAAAACTAATTTCTGAAAAATGGGAACTACTTTTAAAAGGTGGTACTCCAAGAAAATGCAACCTGGGAAAAAAATAACATCCCTGAAGAATTAAGAATGAGAGAAGATTTATGATACTTACTGAGTAAAGCAGGATACAATGTTGTAAACATAATATTATCTCAAACATAATATTATTTGTATAATAATGCAAAGAAAAGTGACTGGAAATGGTGGTTATGTCTTGGAGCTGAGGTTTGAGGTGATTTATTTTTTTACACTCAACTCCAAAACTTTCTGCAGTGAATATGTACACATTGTTGTGTTCAAATGTAAAATTATTGAAAATTTTATACATTTAATAAATTTTATTTCCTGAATATTTTAATTCTGTTGTCCTAAAGTTGATGCCAAGCATTGTGAATCTTACTTGTAAATGTTTATTGAGTCATGGAACTAAAGAATAAATGAAATTATCAGCACATCAAATTGTTTTCAGTGTTTCCATATTATTTAAATTCCAGACCCATATGACTCTTCCTGTCAATGTTCTGATCTCCTTTATCATCAATTAGCTTATTCCTTTTAGTATAAAATTGTAGTATAGCAGTTCACCGGGCTTTGCTAAGATATCAAATTACCAATAAAATCAACGTAATTGATAGTCCCTGTATTTGTTACTACAGGGCCTTATCTCTACTTTCTGGAAAGAACTCCATCTCTCCAGAGAGTGCCATCTTGCCAGTTTAATAATCTGCCTTAGGAAATATCATCTATATCTTTCCATCTTCTTGAGCAGTATTTTTGTCTTCTTCCCCAGTAAATTCACTCACTCTAGCTCTACTGTGTTTCATTTAATGAACATTCATTTATTCAAAAGCTACCATGAGCCAGAGTGGTGACAAAGATGAGGAAGACAGTTCCAGCGATAAATTCATTAGTCTGTCTTTAGAGACTTGAGCGTAGACATCTATAAAGAATACAAGTGCTCTAACCAAATGCATGGGAGCTCATACTTAGTGTTTGGACTTCTGGGTGGAAGATGTTTTTATCGCTGCCTTCATGTTCTTTCTCTGTAGGTCAGTTTGCCTGGAACCCAGTGTGACCTTCTAGTCCCTCAACTAAGTCACCTCAGTCTCCATAAGCCCTAAGAAAGCTTGCACGGCTTTGTGATGTCCTGCTTGTACACGGCCCAGATAGTGGGCTGCGTCACCATCATGAGGTCTCTTGTACTTGCGTCATGTGCTTGTTGGTTCTCTGACCTTTCCCTGTTCTGCTCTTCACTACAGACAATGAGTCTTCTTGCTCCCTTCCTTTTACCCTTGCCTTTTAGGTAAGTTTGGTCAATGTAAGTCACTGAAAGAAGACTAGAGGGCAGGATAAGTGAGGCGGCCTACTTCTCCCTTTCTCTGCTTTCAGCGAAAGCGCTGGCAGTTGCTGTGTCTCCTTCTCTGGCTTCCTCCCATCATTCCCGCCTGTCAACTGACCACTAACTAGTCTTAGCTCCAGCTTATGGCACTACCTTCTGGGGCTCCGGTTATTGTACCTGCCGCCCTAGAGAGGGCAGAAGTCCCCTGCCATTTGCTTGGCTTCTTAGCTCTGTGTCACTGGGTAGCCCATTTCCTGCATTAAGTTCCCTGTGTTTGAAGTAACTCGAGTGAAGGCTTCTGTTTGCTGAGTACATGCTCACTGATACACCACCCAAGTCAAAACTCCTAGCATGAAAACCGTCTGTATGTCATATACAGCTTTTTATGGCCTAACCCCTCCTTACCTCGTCCCCCTTCTCTGTCATTACAGTGTCACCGTCATTTTACTATGGCAGGCATATTTATGAGCTGCCACATGATTTTATCGGCTTTCATTTTTCACCTATATTTACTAATAATTTGCTTATAAATTATTTGGTATGTTTTGATGACTTACGTGACAGACTTATAGGTGATTCTGTCATTTATTTTAATTTTTAAAGTGTTAGAGACAGGGGAAGAGGTAAATTTACAAACATATATATGTATTAAGAAAGTTATTTGCATTTACAGTTAAAAGCTATGATGTTTATTGTTTTCTTTTTTAAAAAGATTTATTTACTTATGCATACAAGCATGGGCATACAGGCCAGAGGTGCAGGGGGTGAGAGGATCCACCAGAGACAGAGTGGGTAAGAGAACAGGCAGACGGACTGAAACACACTGCTGAGGGGAGCAGCGGGCAAGACAGGAGAGGTCCGCTGTGCCATGTGGGTCCCCTCCCTGGCCAGTGGCAGGGATCGAACTCGTGCTGCAGGGACTGCAGTTTGCTTCATCGTGCGTTGCTTAACTCACTGTGCCACCAGGGAGGGCCCCTGTTTATTGTTTTCTATTATAAAAGGTATGTGTTTTAGAATTGGGAGAAGCTAAAGAACACAGCAGAAACTGTATTATTCTAATTTGTATATCAAAGTAGAGTGCCTACTTGCTAGAAGTTAGGATAAATCGTGATGGAGAACCTTGGTACTTTTATTAAGAGGTAAACTACTTAAGAAAAATTAAAGTGGCTGCCTGAGTGTCAGACTTGAAGACCTAAATCCAGGTGTCTCTCACTAGCTCAACTCTTGGTATCTGAACTACGGAGACCAATAGATTGTGGGGGGCATATTATAATTAACCCTAAAAATAATATAAATAGTGCATCATCAACATTAATAGCAATTATAATTCCTTTAGAAGTTGCAAGTCAGACATTTTATCATTTTACATGTTACCTCTAATTCACACAACACTCCCCAAGGAAAGTATCATCATTACTACTTAATAAATCAGAAAATTCGGGCTCAAGATTGTTAGTGCCTTTGTCTTTGGCCAAAGAGAACTGGTGGCAGAGCCAGAATTCAAATCTACGTCACACCAGCCTTGAAGTCAAGGAACTCTTACTGCTCCCTCACACTGCCTCCAAACTTGAACTCAAAGGGACAACAGTGAAGTCACCGGAAACCCGTCAACCAATGACTTCTTCCCATAACATGAAGAGGACAGATACTACATTTAACTCTATCAAAGCAAATACTTACTTGAAAACTATCACTTTCCATATACATTATATGTAAGTACAAGATAGCAGGGGCCCTGCCACTTAATATCTGACCCTTTCCTACAGCAAGGTGATTATCATCTTGGCCACCAAATTAATAGCAAAGGATGACTATGAAATGGAAAAGCACCTCGATGCCGCCCTCTTTTGCCCGCTCTTGACTCCATTAGCAAAACAGAAAATCCCATAAATAACATTTTTCAGGTGTTCTCATTTGGTGTCAATTATTTCCCAGTCCTACCTGAGGTCACTTGACTTGAATTTGCATTTGTAATTTCAAAGAATTAAGTGCTCTAGAACACTGCTATTCAAACTATGGTTCCTGACAGGTACAGAAAAATATAAGCCACTTTTATGGTAACTTAACTCGGCCACGGCCTGGACAGGCATGATCAGTGGCTTCCTTTCACAGAACAGGGTTCAGATCAGATTGAGCGCTGCTGAGTTTGCATGGTGAGTTACACAGGGGGTAAGTGCATACTAGTTCCAGAAGGACCACCCAAAACTCTATGCTGCACAATGTGTTTAAAAAAAAAAAAAAGACAACTGCCCATTCTCCAGCGTGAGAGCCACCATACTCAACTGACAGCCTCTTCAAAAAGAACTGGAAAGCAAAACAGAAAACCAATCCCTTTTCCACCAAAATCACTCGACAAAAAATGTGCATGTAAATACAGAAATATATGTGTGCACACGCACACACACCCATCTATCATTTGTCCCGGTTCCAGAAGCTTTGATTTATGAGGGGCCACAAGGATTTTCCTGGAGTTATGCAAGGGCTCAAGACTGTGGAAAGGCAAATTCTGAAACATTCTCACAGTGTATGACCAATTCATAAATAAGCTAATGATTCATTCACTATGTCATAACTGAGTCTTTCAGATTATTTTTAGGTCATTTTATTACTACCATAGAGGGTATGGACCTTAAAAACTCACTATTTTATGTGAGTGTCCTGACTGTTCTGAATCTCTTTCCAGCAAAATTGCAGCTCCCCAGAGATGCACAGAGGTAATCAGACTTGTGCGCTTAAAAAAGAAATATTAGAAATGTCTGAATAAGAGCAGCCATGTTTTAAGATGCCTTTACTTCATGTGCAAAAATCGCTTTCTGCAGACCCAGCTACATAAAATTGTACACATCCAGCACTTTCCTCACAGCTGCAGGTGTAACCTTAAGGCTCCTCTTATTTAGAGCAAGTAAACTAAAATTTGACAGCTTTCTGAAACTGTAAAGCAGCCTCCAGTCTACAAGAGACACCTTTTGAGTTACCTGTGGAAATTAGCTTTGGACGGTGCCATTCAAAAATACCTATTTATGTCCTTCAATTAGAAGTCTTAAATCAAGTTATTTGAACAAGGAAAATATTATAAAAGAGTACGCCATTAAAATGCCATAAATTTGATTTGAAAACTACATTTCAGTTTTACAAATGGGGACAATCACTTGATCCTCACCAACGTTAAAAGCAGTACAAGGCGGAATATTTATCACAGCCTTACTGTCTTACATCTTCTATTTTGCAAATCTGAGTAAATCTCCTATGCTAACTTTGTCAGCAAGGGAATAAAGAATGTCATTTGAGATTCCAGAGCTTAATTATGCTGATGAAGCATTTTATAAATCATGCTTGAGGTAAATGGATAGCCCTTTGAGAACAGTGAGCTGGGAGCCATAAATGTGTGCTTGGTTCCTTATCTTCTACCCGTATGAATAAGTCAAAGTAAGTCTTGCTCTATTCCAAACAGAAGGAAAGAAACAGTTGGCCCATCCACTGCTATGGTAGCTCTATTTCCCAAATCACAAATCAGGACGTATACTCAAAGCGCTGTCAGGGCAGAAGATCTGAAACAGAAATTGACAGAAAAGTCAGGTCTTATGTAGCTATTTACCTAATTTACTGCTGTGTAAGGATTAAATATGGTGATGTCTGAAAAAACTCTGCACACTGAGAAATGCCACACAAATGAAAGTGTGCTTATTACAAATGTGATGCTTTTAGCATTCTCATTTTCTAGGCTGGTGGTGACAAACAGAAAATTGGGGGGTGACAGTGTGGGTACAGCATTCACAAGACTAAGTCTTATTGCAGCCAGGGGTTAAAATTAAAATCAGGCCACTAGACACAGAAGGGCCTTGCCCAACCTGGTAAGTCAGAAACCCAAGGCCAAGAGAAAGCAAGGGACTAGGCCATTGTCATACCCACGCTGGGATTTGAATTTAGATATTCTTTCCGATTCAAGACAGCACAGTAGCAGAAAAGCAAGGGGCAGGGGATTTTAACACTCCACCATACTTAAGGAACTGGAAACAAGAAACAAGGGAAGAAAGATGCTAAATATTAAGTGACTTAGTAGAGAACACTTTAGTTGACAGAATATGCTGAGAAAAGCAGCTCCGAATGCAAAACAAATTCATAGTCATTCCAAATCCCCCAGTTACTAATAGTAGAGCATCCTCAGGAGGGAAGACTTAATGGGATGTAGAAAGTCTATCAAGAGAGGGAGAATAAGCTAACTTATGTTCCTTCCTCCCGGGCCAACTGAGGAGAGGCACAGTGGTTCCATGGCAGTATTCCTAACTCCACCTCGGCAGCCTCAATTATTCCTTAATAATGACATTCTGGTATTTTGAAGCAGCTCTTCGCCTCCTGACTTCACTGGGACTTAACTAGTCCTCTTAGCTAGAACTGCCAAAGAATCACATCAGCCTCAGACTGCACAGACCTTAACCCTAAGCCCTCATTTTAACATTCTGAAGCTCTTCATGAACACATGAAACTAAGGGCCAGTGTTGATGGGATTTTAAGATGACATTTCCTTCAACGCTTCCTTCGTCCATTTTGAAAATGGGGAGCTTTGGCGTCCTTCAGGTGAGCATCAAGGGCAATGAGTCCCACATTTTGGGCAGCAGCACAAAGCACGGTATCCTCATGAAGCAAGCCAGAGCACAGGAAGGAAGCAAAACTGTCTTCCCAAGGGAAAAACCAATGGGGCTTCCATTTGGGACAAGGAAACCGGAGGAAGCAGTTTCATCAGTTTGTGGAAGGGATGACAGACTGATGTATCAATCAATATGCTACCAATACAGACTAAAAATACTTTTTAAAAGTATTTTTCAGTAGCACATGTGTGTGGAGGGGGAAGACATTCTTATTTTTACATTTACTTAAAATTTCAGTGATGAACTTAAGAACCTAGACATAAATTGTGAGAAAAATGACAGGCTTTTAATCATGTAACAGCACTTCCATAAATCAATAGTATATTAGTATTTCAAAGTAAATTCCAGAGCCCATTACTACCTACCATCAACTGATTCTGTAAAAGCCTTTTGGAACCTTAAAGAGCTTTGGGTTTTAAATCACCGAGATAACCTATTGGAACAAGAATCTTTCTATTACATTTGTAAAACTGCTCATAGAAACCCGCAATTCACCTCATGACTCGAGCACAGTATTACTTGTAAGCGATGACGACAAAAAGGCCTTCTCAACAACAAATGGCAGCCCAGGATGTCTTGAGGGAAGCATCCCAGGAGCCTCCCTACTTGACAAGAGCTTGCCTCAGTCTACCTATAAGACTTGGGTACGTGGTCTGTTGCTTTCCCAGAACGCAATTTTAGAGATACCAATGATTAAGCTTTTAGAAATCCATTTGTGTCTGTGGAGTCAGCCAAAAGGTATTTCCTGATGAAGTTACGATCACAGCAAATTTTGCAAATAACCTGCGCCACGCTCAGCCCATAGTAACAGATAAACCGATCCAATTCTTATAAACGCTTATGGCTAGTACCTTCATCTCAACGGTAAGGAGAGTAAATATAAAAGCAGAGATGGGAAATTTTGTTTTTATATGCTACCCCTCCACCACTTTGGGGGCAGTCATAGAAAAACATTGAAAGACAACTGTTTTTACGTTCTTATTGATTTCTTCCTTGTGAGACTAAGACAATGCTTTTGTCAAACTGTTAATGTTGTGTAAAGAATTTTTTTGAAGATTTTCCAGTGTTCAAATTCCTAATGACTGTCGGGCCATCATTGTGAACAGTGAAATGATTTCTTTACTATGCCTTGTTTTGTATTTGTATGGAAGAGTGACATTTTTTTCATGCATAAATTATAATTTTTTAAACAGGTAAAGAGCCTAAAAATAATGGAATTCACATATATTTCTAACATGTGATGAAAGCTTATTTTAGAAAACCACTTTAGATCTGCTGTGAATAATCTGAAGTGAATTCTTCATAATAAAAAAAAATTGTATTCTCTACCACATGTTTTCAGTGTGCTTTTTTTTGTGAATGGATATGACTAGGGACTGAACACACACGATGATCTCTGTGTTTAAATATACCCACCAACGTCTAAGGAATCAGGGTACTTAACCAAAAATTCTGCTTCTGTATATGTAAATGTGATGTGAGTGTGTGTGTGTGTGGGGGGGTGGCCTGTTGCTTTTCTGTCATAGGTTCTCAATGGTTAATGAATTATAACTGTAGGGGCATTAAAGACTGGGGAAAGGAGTGAGCGCCAATGAAGAAACCTTTTGTTAAATAGCTAACTGTAAATAATGCAAATCCACTGCAGAACATCAAGGGGAGGTTAAGAAAGAAAAGCACCTAGAATCCTACTAACTGAGAGGTCTCCACGATTAACATGTCAAGTAATACCAATAGCCTTTCACCAATTCATGCACAAATACTACCTTTTCAGTCCTTAAAAAATGCTGTTGGCTCATAAAATGATACTCTTTAGATCTTGGAGGTGGGTGTGTACAGGTGACTGTTTTATGGGGGAGTGAACAACTGTGTTGAAGAGGTTGGTTGGGGATTTAGGCAAATTAAGGGAATGAAAAGCTCTTCAGAAGAGGGCATCCTTAGGAATGTGCAGCTTCTCATCTATATCAAGAACAAGCATCTGCAGCAGAGCTGTCCCTGAAGGAGAGGTGTACAGTGGGGCTAAGCAACATCTTGATATTGTCCGCATGTCACCACAGACAACAGGCTAAATGTCTGTTAGGAGAGCAACCTCAATGCGGTCTAGAGCACTTAACATACCAGACCACGACACCAGTTTTGCTTTCTTGGTACCTTTCAAGAACTGAGTGATGTTGAAGGCTTTAGACCATCTCAACTAGCTTCAAAGAGCCACTTGGACCTAACAGGATACGTCTTGGGGGGGGGGGAGTGGAATAGAAACCAATCTATAAAAATTTAAAAGAAAGCAAAGGTTTCTTTCCAGTATGTTATACTTATATTTTTTCTTGACTTAATCTTGTAGATAGTTATCTCAGGGACACAGACACACAATAAACTAAATGAAGCACTCCACATGTGCCTGGCACTCATGAAACGAAGAGTGCCTACCAGTGTCTAAGAACCCCCATACTATTTCTGAAAATGCGATGGTTTGTTGCAGAAATAATTGTCTCAAATAATTGTCTATCCACAGATTCCCATTGGTGAATTACGCATATTTGTAGCAGGTGCCTAGTAACCTTCATGGACATACTAATTAATAAAAGCAATGCGATAACTGAAAACACTAGCGGGAGACCCAGGACAAATCCCAGTGTAGCTCTGTATAGCTGCCTTGCACCAATAAATGATTTTTCTACTCCTGATTCCAAAGGCCTGTGAAATATGGCTGCTGGAATCATTCACCATGCACAATGGGTTATGATGTCCC
Source organism: Galemys pyrenaicus (assembly GCA_019455555.1). NCBI lineage: Eukaryota > Metazoa > Chordata > Mammalia > Eulipotyphla > Talpidae > Galemys > Galemys pyrenaicus. The sequence goes on along the minus strand of JAGFMF010012069.1, from coordinate 12,217,391 downwards.
ATGTGTAGAACAGGCAGTAGGCTCTCAACGAATGGAAGATGTTATTTGAGGAGTTACCATTTGGATAGAAGTGTGCTCAAGTAATTCATCATAAGAAAAATACAGGAAATATTAGTTTCCAAAGTGTGAAAAGCACATTTGAACACCTGGTTCATTTCTAAGATGTCTGTAATCAAGATACCCAGAAACTGAATTTCAAAGGGGGCGGGAGTTGACCACACATTTATGATGGTTGCATTTTATTCTATATAAACGATGTATCAATTAAGTTCATTTCATCAAAGAAAAGGTTTGTTATAAATCAATCTAAAACCCCCAGCAACTGTAAACTCCCATTGTCTTCTAAAGTCAGGTGATGTGCCCAAGGTCACAAATCGTGGCCCAATTACCACTGCTGAGTTCACCACCATACTGGAATTTGAGAAATACGAGTGAAAAGTGTATCTGTTGCCAATTGAAGGTACAAATACCTATTCATGGGTAGTTCATAATTAGCTTTTTACTAACCATGTTTGTGAGTTCTCATTACAGAGTAATTAAAAGTTAAGCCAGTAGAGAATACATTCAATGAAATGGAAAGATGGACATGGTCCATTACCTTCAGGAAAAAACTGATTATAAAACAGAACACTCCTACATTTGTAAAACTGTATGCAGAATTTTGAAGATACCTACTAGATTATTCAACACCAACTAACTCTAAAAGGTAAATTCTAAATGGTTTCTTTTTCATTTGTTAACTTGCCTAAATTTTTAAATAAAAAAATGGCTAAGTACTAATTCTATAGGAGTGATTATTTGTAACTAAATTAAAACATTACAACTAGAGATCACTGTTATTAGAGCCGAAAAATTACGTGTGCTGAGACTGTGTAAACCAGAGCATATAATCGGTAAGCCCACAGACTACTTTAAATTAGCTCTTATTGACAGATGTCTAGTTTCTCTTGAAAAAAATCAGAAGCCCTGAGGGCACTACACTAGGACCACTAATTCTTTCCCTGCACAGCGCTCCCCATTTTAGCTGAGATCTTTATTCCCTCCTTTGCCAAAATCTAAGAACTCAAGATTTCCATCTGTGGTCTAAACAGTGCAGCATTATAGTCAAAACATTCTGTAGGGGCTGAAAACATAGCATTTGAAGATTAGTTGACCCCAAAGTTCTACATATTTTTAAAAGTGTGTTTGTACATACGTGCACACATGTACACGCACAAGCTTACTGCCACACTGAAATGACATACTACCTGAAATGTGCTTGATAGCTCTGGAAAGAAAAATAAGTGATCTCTTAGCTTTTTCATGCTTTTCATTTGTATTTTTCAGATTTTGTAGAAGGAACTTCTAACACTGATAATTTAAAAAAGTTTAGGAAAAAGATTTTGGAGGCTAGTATCTCCTATCCAGCTCCCTTAATGATTCTATAGCTGCAGTTCATTAACCAAGGGAAACTTAGGACAGAAAGGCTGTATGAGGTACCACAGACAGACACATGTACATACACAAATTATATATCCACCCATCTAACATAGATGTAAGTAGAGAGAATTTGTATTGATTCCCACAGGTCTAGCATGTACCTTTAAACCCTAACAGTTCACTTCAGGCATTTTAGTCTGAAAATACATGCATTCAGGGGCCTCCCTGGTGGCACAGTGGGTGAAGCAACACACTATGAAGCAAATCGTAGCCACTGCAGCACGAGTTCAATCCCTGCTGCCGGCTGGGGAGGTGACCCACATGGCACAGGCAGACCTCTCCTGCCTGGCCCGCTGCTCCCCTCAGCAGTGTACTTCAGTTGATCTGCCTGTTCTGCTCCCTGCTCTCTGTGGTGAATCCTCTCACCCCCTCACACCTCTGGCTTGTACCCCAGTGCTTGTATGCATAAATAAATAAATCTTTAAAAAAACAAAACAAAACATGCATTCACCAAAAAGCAAACCGAAAAAATCTTTCAGCAGTAGAAAAGACTACTTAAACAACTTATCACTCTGCAAGATAATCCATTTCAGATTATATCCTGACAGACCTAAAACATTATAGGGTTTCATGAAGCATTAAAAGGATTGGTGTTTTCCCCTTATTTGAAGGCTTTGTGTCTGTTCAAAAAATTCCAAGTTAGGAGGGAAAAGAAAGTCTGACAACTTCTCTTGCAAATACCAAACACACCACAGTAGAGGGATCACTGAGATGTTCTTGGTGATGACCTGACAGGCTTAGGAATTATGAGCGCTGGAAAGAGTGCAGAAAATTCCTTCACACAACATTCGTGGTTTGGCAAAAATTTCTTCTAAGGAAGAAATCAATAAGAACAACCTGAAACGGTTTTCTTTCTTGGTAGGGAAAAAATTGCCATAAATTGCAAGTCTTTTTTGCCCATCCTTTAGCAAAGAAAACTACGAAGACCAGTAGGCTTATTGAATGTTCAGGAATCAGTGAAATTCTAAAACCTTTAGGAAAAAAGCGCCGATTGTCAATATTGCATAGAAAGGTGTCGTTTTCATCCTTTATACGAGCTATGGGAATTTTAGACGACAGATGACGTGCACGTTACCAACTTCTGTAAGGTCACCTGTCATTTTACCTGGAGGAAATTCAGCCATGCCCTTACCTAGAGACTGGTAGAGCTCTGTCATTTTGGGATGGTCCCAGCAAGTTGTTTGGGTCTCATGGCTGAAACATAAAAGACAAAGAAAGACTTTAGTTTTGAGAATGGGTACTAGAGAAAAGAGAAAGAAAGCGTGGCTTCCTTGTGAATCTTTCAGCATCTTTACCTCAGAGGACTTCCGTCCCTTGGGGGAGGAATGTCTACCTCAAGAAAGTACCCCACCTTTGCTTTTAAAGGGAAACGCAATATGAAAATTATTTGGTAACCAGAACATGCTTCTTTTCTGAACCAAAAGTTAGCTGCATATCTGCCATAATAAAGTGCCCTCATTGTGCCATCAATAATCAAAAATCAGGATTTCTTCACCTGTCCAGTATGGAACTGTCACAAAGGATACTGACAATTTTATTAGCTCTGTCAAAGAGATACTGAACCTGAGTTCAGTAAATAAATCACCTTACTTCTCACTTGCTTTCACTGCCCCAGACATATGGTCATGACGTTTTTTTTCCATTTTCAGATTTCCCATCCACAGTGTCTGCATTTCACGTCAGCTTAAGGCATAGCCCCCTCTTGAGTATGTCTAGATTGTCTCCTTAACTCAGTACTCTCCACGCCACTACACCTCTCCCCCTTTGGCTACATTTACTGGGGCCTGAATGAAGCATTCACAGTTCTCTTCCATTTCTTTAAGTTAAGCTAAAGTGCGGTTGCCTGCTATCAGCTCCTGCCATAAAAAAGAACAAAACACCTTTGTTCCTCCTTCAATTACACGAATAACCCTGGGAGAGATAACTACATATACTTTACTTTGGCCCATCTACATAAATCACCATAGCATCGGATTTCCAGTTTTCGGGATTACCAGACAGACTGTGATACAGGGAAGTGCAGCCGGATGATATTTCCGTGGGCAGATGTAGAGCTATTCATACTCTTTGAGGGAAGGGTGGGGAGTAAGAGAGGACAAATAGCTTCAATTTGGCTACTTGGAGGGAACCAGAAAGCACAGAGGTCAGCCACAGAAAAGGGGAGTCTGGGGAGGCAACGATGTTAAGTGCCTTCAGCACAGGTTCCAAATCTGTGCCCCTACTAGCTGTGAAATTTGGGGTTTGCTCACCTGGAAATGTTAAAGGATTAGTTGCTATAGAGAAGTGATAGGCACTTCCGGTGTGCAATACGTGGTAGTATTTGTTGTGGGTCCCCCAAAGTAGTGCCCATTTATGAGCGGCTTATAGCATAGCTGTGGATGCAACCATGGGCGGTCAAGCCTAAGACCCTTGGCGGAGAGCAAAAACAACATTCGACACGTATTGTCTGTATTAAAAAAAGGAAAAAGGAGACGCACTTACTGCCGTCTGACAAAAAAGAATACTTCAGAAACCACCCCTCTGTTATTTACCACTCAGTGATTGAACAGAGAAAGCAGCTGAAATAAATTTACAAGAAAATGTTCAATTGCAAAGGGCTGTTTCAGTCTCTTGCAAATGTGTTCATTTCTGGTCGACTTTTCCGCAGAAATAGTTCGGATTTGAGGAGTGCGACGGGGGCTTTTCAGTGCAGGGAATGTACCAAAGTGACATCCAAGTCTCAACGCACAAGAACAGGAGAGGCAAATCATGCTTTGCAGGGGTTTTTAGGAAATCCCATGACCAAGCTGGTTTATGATCTGGAGGAGGGGTGGGCGGGACTGGTACTTTATATGCACAGCACAGGGAAGCTGCAGCTTGCCGCTTCATGGAAAAAGCGTTGCTTGTTCGCCTGCGTTTTTGAGCTCAGAAAGTGATTGTGCAGATTCCGCACTAGCATGCTGAACAAGGGCAGGTTACCTTCCATGGAGAGCACCCTGTATTTAGGCCTCAGTTCTCTCATCTCCAAAGACTTCCTTTTGTGAGCACCACGGAAGGAGGGAGGGAGAAGAGGGGAAAAGCACTGTGCCCACATGTCAGCGCCCGTATTGCACACACTGCACAGTAATAATGCCCCCATGTCCAGGACACGTGGGAAGACCAAGCATCTTCCGTAGATGTGCAGGAAAACGTCTGTTTGAGCTGATAAACCTGACCAGACCCAGACAGGGTCTGAAAAGCCACCATCTGTAATGGACTTCAAATCAGAGGAACATGGGCAAGAAATGAACCTGTACTCAAAGCAATCCGACAAGGGAAGAGAAACTTGCATATGATTGACAGGAGAATCACACAGAGAGTGAATAGGAGTTTCGTGAACATCCCTCACTGCAAAAAAGTAAAGCCTCACGGCGGTTGACATACCTACATTTCTACCTTTTTAAGGAATGCATTGCGATGTGTTAAAAATTATGAAAAGGATTTTAGCAATTATTTTTTAATCCACCAATCCTGATCAAAACTGAAACTTCCTTTATTGGAAGACCTCGGAAATTCTGAGCCCCCACTTGTACCCCTACTCCATTTGTATGTTACTAGAAACTAGTCCTTTCTAGGTTGTATTTTCCCCGTCGTCCTTGATGCCGGGCCCAAATCATCGAGATAAATGAACTCACAGAAATGCAATGGCCGATCTTCTTTTACCTTCTTCCCCTCTAGTATACAAACCTTTTATTTTGAAGCAAGGCAGAATAACTAGAAAAACAGACTGACATTTCACCTTTTAAGTCTTGGTTTCACTTCAACTGCAAACCAGTACTAAGTGAAAGAAGTGAGCTTGAGAGGGGGGGAGAAGCAAGGAATAAAGGGCGTGACTAATCATCAAAACCAGAAAAATAATCTTTCAGTCATTTAATGCTCTAAGCGATAGCAACAGCTGAAATGACTTCAGATATTTTTGGTAACTATCTGATGAACCAAATATTCACTTCACTGTGTGTGGGTATTTTCGATCTGTGGTGAATCCAGAGCTCCCCAAATAGACAGGAAAGATGCATAGGAATCGGATGAAACGGTAAACACCAATCTACATAACTCACATCTATATTCTGCCTTATAGGATAAACCCTTTTTTGGGGTCTGTGATCAGAACAGATTTTACAGCTGTATTTCTTGCTCTGTGGCTATTTTGAAGAACAGTAGAGAATTCGCAATCTCTCCAGGAGAAGCTGCTCAGGTTTCCCTGGAAGATACAGACAACACAGAAAAATATTCTATGCTAGGGAGGTGGTGGTGGAAGGTTGTGTGGGACTGTTTTGGGCAACTCCCTTTTTCACATTTTACTTTTCACAGGGGAACTTCACTCCTCATACAGCATGCCCAAGCAGAAAGGAGCGTCTGAAACCTGTTCATACGTTGATGGGTACATCTTTGTTCAGTCTTCCCGAGAACAATGATATTCAACACAGATCCAAATTTCAATGTACATGAACACAGAGACTGGTTTCATCTACCCTCCTTCAAATGCTCTTAAAACTCTTTTTTCAAAGGTTAGTGCTTTTGGCCCGGCTGTTTCCTAAGCCTGGCATCAGCTATGACTCCCTGAACAGTGTCCAAACTCTGACTTCCTCTCTTTAAGGTGTAGGGGGCTCGAGTCATCTCGCTTCTTCCCTTTTATCTGAGGCCTCAATGGTAACTTGATGTAAATGAAAATACAAAATCACTGGATGTGACGAGACAACACCTACTTGTCAATAAGAAGAAATTAAAGCATTACTCTACTGAGCACAACGCTGACCTAATTTCCTACCATACAATTTAAATTTTCTCTCACCTTTTTTAGTTTCAAGTGGTGTGCAAGGTTATTACAACTGCCTCAGAGCTGTGCCTGCTGTCAGTGCTGGAATAATCAGACTTATTGGAATTGCTTTTTTAGTTTCTTAAAAACAAACATTAAACGCTTATAAAAAGTAACAAATTTCTACTGCTCTTGCCTGGGGAAATGGCAGTTGCCTAATTAAAATAAGATTTCTTCTGCCACCACTGTTATTTGGTACTGAAAATATTCCAAACAGTTGCCTTTTTTAAAAAAAAAATATCACTTCACTACTTCCCAGGGAAGAAATTAATCGCTATGCAGCAATATAAAAAGGTAGCGTTCCCCTGTGATTTGCAGAGGATTAGAGTTTGGCTTCATATATAATCTGGAGTCCATTGATCCACACATACAAAATCATTTCTCTTTAATCTGGGGATCAGACACTTTTTCTAGAGTATCCTTGGCATTTGCATGCTGAATGTTGAACTTGGCTTGCATTGCTGGAATACTGGCAGGGTGGGAATGGGAAAATATATCTAAAAGTTTGTGCTACCGTTGGGGAGTTGGCTAGGTGGGGGGGGGTCAATGTAACCATTAGAAATTTTATTGTAGTCCCCATTTCTTTTTCCCTGGGATATGTAACATTTGATTCTATTTGGCTCAAGCCAGGGCAAAGACGATTGCATGGGTGACTGTTCCAGCTGTTACTTGTTCTCCTTTCTATTTGCTTTTCAGGGCTTAACTTCCACCCACCCTCAACTTTGGCCAAAGCAATTTCACTTCAGGGTCGTGTCCAATCCAAGATCAAACAATGATGACTGAAACCAATTCCACGGTGATCAAGGGTCAGAGACCTTTGATATAACTGTGTTGTTTCATTTGCTCCTCTGGTCTCTAAGAGCAACTGTATCCTTCAAAGAGGGGATTTGGCACTAGGAAATAAAAGATCTGGGCGAAAGAGAAAGGGCGATGGAGAGGTGGGGGGTGACTACGAGAGATGATAGGCATAAAGAAGCAGAGAGCCCAGAGAAGAAGAGCTTGCTGGCCAAGAATGTAGATTTCAGTTAAAGACTTTACTTTGCTACCTAAGTTGGATGGGTTATTTTATGATAAAACATCTTATAATTAAAATGCTCCCTCAAGCAACTAAACCCCTTCAATTGAAGCTTCAAACTTTGCTGCAAATTTAAGGGAGATAACGTATCCTGCCTTTTCCTTGCCTTGATCTGACTGGGAATGACAAAGTTTGCTTAAAGACGAGCAGACACCTGGAGAAAAGCAAGAGGACACCAAGAAAAGACTCCATAATCAACCCCAGAGGGCAAAGAAAAAAATTAAAAAACGACAACAACAAAAACCCTGGTTCCTTTTCTCTAAGTCAAATTCCTGACTGTTGGGTTTTAATTGCTTTTTTCTTTCTTTCCTGATTTCTGCAAGTGGGGGGGGGGGGCGCGCAAGCACAGTAGAAAATGCAGCCAGGGAAATGTCAGTTGGAATCCTCAGAAGAAATCAGGCAGAAAGTTGACCTTTTGGCACTTGCAGTGCAATGTTAGGTAGAGTCGCGCGCTCCCCTTCCTTCCGAGACGTCCAACGGGGATTTGGGGACAGCCTGTCTTATTCGCATCCACACAAACAGCCCGGAAAGGAGCAAAAAGCTCCCGCGGATGTCCCCGTATGGGGAACGCACTGTCCCCTCCGGGAAAGGCAAGAAATCAGCCTTTTTTCTCTAGCCGTCCCAGAGCCAGGGGCAGGAGCGCGCCAGGAGCCAGGCACTGGGGGAGGGGGTAAGAAGCCCTGGGGGTGAGGAGGGGTGAGCGCACCTGCACTGGCGCCACGGAGACCAGGGGGGAGACTCCTCGATGCCCTGCTGCCAGGCGCCCCTGGTCCAGCCGCTTTGCCTGTCCAAGTTTTGGCCGCCTTGGTTGGCCCCCAGCTCGCGCCACAAGTGCAGGGATTGCTGCCATGGGAAGGGGCCCTAATGCACTTACCCTTTGAGCTGTTCCCTCATGGCTGCAAGGGCTCCTCGGTCTGGGAAAGGCGCTAGCGGAGGAGGAGTGAGCCTCCCAGAGCCACCGGGCTCCCGAAGTCGAGCGCCACCGCCCAGGCTCGCAGCCGAAAGCACTGCGGAGGAGCCGGGGCGGCAGGCGGGAGGGCGGGGAGGGGGCGCTGCGGGCAGACGGGGCGGGGCCGGGCTGGCTCCGCCCCCACCTAGGGACCTGGGAACCCGGACTCCACTCCGAGAGACCCAGGAATCCCATCCAAGGAAAGGAAAAAGGGAAAGAAAGAAAGAGGAGGGGATTTAAGGTAGTCCCAGGAAGCTGGGAACCACACACAACCCTGGCAGCACCCCCTTAAGAGCTCTAGCAAGACTACTTGTTGCCTAAATAATAACCTAGGTGCCAATGACCTCACCAGAGATAATTGTGTGTGTGGGTTCAGAGTTTTCTTTTTAGTGAATGAAAGAGAAAAATCACAAGCACAGCACTTCCCCTCCCCCAATTGAAGATTAAAGTGTGGAGCTGTAAAGACATGAAATTCAGGTTACATTCATCCTGGACTAAAGGGTCTTTTTGAGAAAGAAAAAAGAGAGCGCGCGTCGCACGAGAGAGCGCAGAGCGAGTGAGCAAGCAAGCTCATGTATTGCGAGTGTGTGTGTGTGTACTTGTGATACAGCTGATACAGTGGTGGATTTCAATTTATAGTCCTGAAACCAGCAGTATGAGCACTGCCTCTAAACTTCTTAGAAAGTTCCAAGCCCCAGCCCCACAGAATCAAACTCTGAGAATGCTTAAGTTTCCCAGCCACTGGTATAGACTCAAAACAAAGGAAAACAAACATACCAGCAATGGTGCGGTGCAGTTAAGTCTTCTCTTTTAGAGATATCTAAAAAGAAACCGTTGCCAATGGAACATTATATTGGAAAAGTGAGAGGGCCTGAGCAATTCAAATATTCTGACCTTAGAGCTTGCGATATGATGATAAAGGTTAATGTGCAAAATTATTTCAAGTTTGCAACTATTCTGAAAACAAAGCCTTCATTAGAACAAGAATTCTGTCCGTCCCCACCCCCTCCACATAATACCTTTACCTCCAAAGAGCATCTTAGGATAACTGCCCTGTGTGGTTTCATTATCCCTCTTTGTCCATTTATTTTGTTGCTGGCTTTTCTTTTTATCTTCTTTCAGCCATTTCCTTTTTCACTTGCTTCTGGGTGATTCAGTCCACTTCAGTTTACAGTTTCAAATATGTTGCCATTTTTTCCTTTTAAATATCCTTTTTTTGTTGTTATTGCTCAACAATCTCTTCCCCCATAGAACGTTTGAGCTGAAAGGACTCTAGATTTCAATCTCCCTTTATGCTTTAGCAGGGCAAAAAATAATGTATAGAACCAAAAAGGAAAGGAAGTGCAAAGTTGCTTCATTATCCTGCACAGAGTGAATAAAACTGTAAACCTTATCACTGAAGACCTGTGCTTAGAGGTGTAATTGGTGTTGCTGTTTTAAAGCACACATGGTACTTCTGGCATTCCGTCTCATAAATTAAGACATCAGCGCTGTCCTTCAGCGATTTTGAATTAGTGAGCTGCAGAAGCAGCTGCTGATACCGTCTGAGGGGGGCAGACTAGGATTCGATTTGGGTGAGGTTGTGTCTTGGTCTAACAGGAGATGATTCTAGGTCTGGCCCTAGCTTTGAATGGGGGCGGGGTGGGAAGGACTAGCCTTCCTGATCAGGAAGTCATAGCTGTTGTGATTTATCACTGATGTAATCTCTCTGTCAATGGAACAAATTGCTTAAGTATAGCTGATGTTTATTTCAATGAAAACCCAAACCTCACAGTATGGGCATTTGTAAATATTAGAAATCAATCAAGTAAAGGTTTGCTGCGCCTGTGTGGCTAAAACATGTTGTTATTCTCTTCCTTGTGTTTTGCTTGTTGGTGTTACACTTTCAAATTACCTGCTCAAGAGCCAGGAGTTTCTGGTCTGATTCCCTAAAATAGAGATGCTCAAATCTGTTTTCTCAGGGACCAACTAGAAAACTACTAGAACAATTTGTTGAGGGGGGGAGGGAAGAATAGAAAACAAGAAATCACTATTCAGATTTTTTTCCTTAAATTTGACAGATGGCAATCCTCAAAAATACATCTTTAAGTTCTTTTTTAGACTGAAGTTATAGGCACTTGAAGACTTGTTCCCAAATCTTGGTGTTATTTTAGAAATTAAATACTGAAAGTATTATTAAGAAATGACATGGGCATCACAGCAACTGTTTTGTTGTCAATTTTGGTTAGATTTTGAATTTTGTTTATTAGAGAAGGCGTTAAGAAGAGAACATTAAAAAAAAGAGAGAAGAACATTATTAATCTTCATTTCAAATACAAATCATAAGATGATACTGTAACAGGGTGGTCCTCAGGAAAGGGGGGAAGTTCCAGGATCCAGGTTCCACCCTAAGTGGGTGGAGCTGAGCAGGGATAAGAAGATTCTGCAGAGGGGGACAGAAGAAAGGGAGGAAGAAGGAAGCAGGATG